>JAPYZJ010000180.1:0-64981 GCA_030522765.1 Ophioninae sp. B BG-2022a
AGGATTATCTCCTTATTCATCTGATTATGAAAACGTGAGAATAAAAGCTTGAGCTTGAATGTTTGAATACTATACTAATACTATACTATATTATTATACGGAATAAAAATATTACTTTGAATACTATATAATAATACTGAAATTGTTCCTTTATGTGTAATTAAAAAAGACGCTTCTGGTAATTTAGTTTAAAAAATGAGTGAACTGGGAATTTAAGGATACAAAGAAAAAAAAACATTTTTCTATTGAAAACATTTTTCTAAAGAAAAATCATATTCTATCTCAAACACATTCCTATTCTATTTCATTACCACTGACGCTTCTATCTCATCATAATGCAATAAGTCAAAAGAAACAGGAAGAGAGTGAAAAACTAATAAAGTACAGAAATGAGCTTATTTTGAGATTTTATTTTCATTTCTCCGGGATCCTGGAGACCGGACACCTGCCGTTATGGTAGTGGGACTACCTTGGGGGTACCCTTTCAAATAAAAAATAATTTTTTTAATCGGTCCATAAGCGAACTTTTCATTACAGCGCCTGAACTATTTTTAAAGCAATTTTTCCATGTGAAAGTGTAAAAAAATGACGTTAGGGAGTATGCTATATTTTTTTATACATTTTTATCTTTTTTTTGAGATACGTCACTTTGTTATAGGACGTGGGGTAATTTTGTATGGATTGTGATCTTTACACAAGTAATAAATTATTTATTGAAAAATTCTTAATGAATTAATGATATCAACAGCCTTTTCTTCATTAGTTAATTTCCTTAATTAATTAATTCTATAAACAGAAATACCTTAATTTTTGAACAATTTTTGCGATTTTTGAATGTCCATCCAATAATATATTAAACAAGAATTATGAAAACCATTGCAAAGTGCAACGTCATACGAAAGTTACTGTCTTTTCTGCAACGACAGAAAAAGAAAGTTTGATCGAATAAAAATCTTTAGTCTGTGATAAAAAAAAAGCAAAGATTGGGTTTTTTTATGAAAAATGGATGCAAGAAGTAACGAGGGAGGATCAGGAACACCTTTATCATTTGGGTTGACTGGAACGATGCGAGGCAGTTGAAAGGCGTATGTCAAAGGAGCCTTCAGGTTGGGGAAAAAGAACGAACGGTGATAGCATTGAAAAGCAATCGAGTCTCGATTTTACGTACATACGTGACTCTCGCGAAAATCCCCTGTCGTATACCGATGGAATCAACTTTCAATGATCATGCGGTATTCGTGGAATGAACTCGATCGCCCAGCCCATACAACTGCAGCTGTAGGATTGATGAGGATCAAATGCTCGTTCGAACTCTATCGATCCAAGAAAAAAAAAAAGAAAGATAATCGGAAAATGGAGGAGGTCGTGGAGGTTGAACGAAAGAAAATACGGTTTCGATCATTAGATTACCATTAGAGACACATAAGAGCGTAATGGGGGCCAAGTGGTGTCCTGGGAGGGATCTCACGAGGGATAAACTCTTACCAAGCTCTTCGGCGTTGCTTTTACTACTGTTGCTCCTTCATACAGTTTGGCTTCGTTTGCCCGAAGACTGTACAACGTCCTGGTCACCGCACCTTCACCAATGTATATCTCTCACTCTCTCTCTCTCTCTCTTTTTCTCCCTTTCCCTTACCAGTTCACCACGAAGAGTTGGGTAAAACGTAGAGCCAAAGTAATTGCCCAAGTTTTCTAGGACTCGGCGAACGTAGTGGCACGTTTGGAAGCAAAAATTACCATGAAAATTGAATGTTTTTTTTTTCGGGCGTTGTCGCCCAACTATCCAACGGTAGAACGGTAATGCAATTTGCATCCTGTGCTAGTCCTTTTTCTTTACTATGCTAATGAAAAACTCTGAGAGTGACAAAGTTGCCTTACGCAGCGATAAACATACGAAGTATGTACCATGTACTCGAATATACGGAAAATCTATGCATCCATTATGTGCACGACGCGAACCAGAATTCAAAATTTATCTCAAGTAAAATCTGTGTTCGAATTTATCGAACGATCCGGAGAAAATAATTGGCAATTCACATTTTCAACGATATTTGATAAATGCCTTGTTATTTTATTTCGAAATAATCCTTTGGATAATTATTGAAGCATTTTAAATTGCACAAATTAATATTTGCGTTTATTTCGACGCTGCAAATAATATTGTTTTGATGCCAACAAAATATTGTAAATGAAAATAAAAATTAAGTCATGCGACAATAATGGTTCGAGACAATCGGTTAACAATGTAATATTTTTTACAAACTTTTACTCGTTTTTTTACAAGCAAAATTTTGTAAAAAGAATATATTTTTTATTAAATTTCGCACTCGAACTCTTTTCGAACTTTCCAAGTTTCAATTTTTCTGTAGTCAAATACAATTAACGGTAATTGGAAAGCTCAGTATATATTAAGCTTTTAAGTGCTTTTTGATAATGATAATATGAACCGAATATTTTCCGGGAAATGGGACATTTTTTATCGGCTAATTGGAACTGTACAGTCACTGACAAAACCTCAGTTGAGCGCAGATCAATATCGACGAATGTGACTTTAATTATAATTGAAACTCGAAAATGAACATTACTAAATGTTGATTTATCATTAAACCATATATTTGAAAGGTCAAACATGTAGGACAGGATTTCGGCTAGTAAACCGACGGTTTTCCAATTTTGGAGTATCTTTTTGTTCCACGGTCCATTCTCAGTGATACCTTAAATGATATTTAATGGAATACCAATTCGAATCGGACACTGATAATTAGGCCATCGCTTGGAATAATAGCTATGCAGAATTACAAATTTCGCAGGCAAGTGAAGCTTTTACGGAAGGGTATTGGGGACACGATCGATCGGTACCTATACCGTTCGATTCGAATGCGCACTTCGAAAATTGTGTCGGTACGAACGCTTATCAGAGGGTTTTTACTTTTCAGGAGTTTTATTGTCGTTAACGTGACACGAAATCTCCTGCGGGAAAAAAAGCGTTACGACATTGTAACGCTCTTCTAATTAAGACTAAACACATAATTGGAGTGTTGGTCACGTGCGAGGAGTCAAAGAGACGCTGAGCACGGCCGAATTGAACGGTCAGCCACCCTCGTGGAAAACACGTTTCTTTCTCTCTTTTTCACGGAGTTGCTCCACTCGTGGTCCCGGTTCTCACGGTGCTCTATTTTCAAAGCCGAAACGTACAGTCGGATGTTCAAGACGCTCTTTCTCCCAATCTTTGTCGTTTTCGCTTCGCAAAATTTTTTTTCGTCCTTTCGTCATCACGACTAAAGGAAAATGGGAACTTTTTTTGTTGGCTGCTCGCAAAAAAGCTCGCGGTTTGGTAGCATCGAATTTTTCATTTTTTTTTTTTGTTTCACCAACTGCAATTTTATCTGCATCGACGAACAATTCTCGAATCGACTCGACTGAGAAAAACAACGAATTTATCAACGTGCCAGTGAGCTTTTGTCTTCGATTCGAGCCAAAAACGTAACTTGAGGAAAGAAGAGAATAAGCGAGCTTCGCAAGCTCCCACTAGAAATTGGAAGACGAAGAAAAAAATAGGGACCGCCATGGGCGGAAAGGGAAGAGGAAAAATGACGAGAGAAACTTCGAACTACCTCTCTTGTAAGATTCACTCTGGAATTTCGCGACTTGAATTTTGATAACGCACCACATAGATGGGGCACGAAGAGAATTCGAGGTTTTCTGAAAGCACTCGGAATTCGTATGCTCCGTATGTTTCTCGTGCTTCTGCTTAAGTGTAATGCAGTTTGCATGAGGGGGGCCGAAAATAACGCGTTTAAATGTAGCAGCGACACCAAGAAAATTTGGCAACGCGAAAGCAATGCTTGTCGACACAATCGGTAATTCGCACGCCGAAAATATCGCGACTCATCATTGGAGTAACCACGCCGAATCAATAATCAATTCTCGCTGTTAAAATATAAATATTCTCCAGCATCATGATGACAACGCCAATTGTCTTGGTGAAAATGAGTCTGCTCAAACAATTTTCGGTTCTGACTCTAAATATATCATTTCTGGATAAAGCCATTTCTTGTATCAAATTACGGAGTGTACCTACCCGGCAAATTCTGTAAATCGAGGCAGTTCTGTGACGTCACATACCCCAATTTACTCAACATTGAAATACCCAAAAAGATACCAAAGCATTTATGGACGTATCTTATTTATCAGTTATGTATAATTTTCTACCATGAATTTTGAGAGTTTTCCTTATAAATTATTTAATAATAATCTTGAATGACAAATAAAAAAATAACACACATAACTGTAACTGTCCACTTGCACTTTTAATTACATTATTTTTTCATCCTCATAGTGACAAAGTTAAGGAATACATGTGGCTTTCGTCATATGATTTTTATTTGATCTCATTCTGCAGATGTGATTTTTTGGAAAGTCGTATTTCATCCATTTAGCCTCTGAAGATTACCCAGCCCATGTTTTTTACTCTTCGTCCCTAAAGTGTCACCAACCCTCGATGTAACCAAAAGTGATAATCCCGAAAGTAAATATTTTTCATTCCTATCGATGATAGTTCGAGGAAAAATTTCACAAATTTTCAACCACGAGGGAATCCCCCCACAAATTCTTATCGATCTTATTTTTCAACGCAATCTACGAATCCGCTTTGCAGGGATTACGATAAATGTTATCGGCTTACCCTCAGAGAGGGTAAGCGATGGAAGGCTGAAAATTTCAACTGGCATTCCTAGCTTGCAGCGTACGAAAGAAGGGCGAGGTTTGATGCGAGGAGCCACGTTCGTGATGACTGATCCATGAAAGTGCGCAGTTCTGTCTGCAGATGGCGCCGGGATCGATCGGGGGTGAAAGTCGATGCGAGCACGTTTGTGGAGAACGACTGGGAAAGGTCGTAATGAGGATGCAAAATAAAGGGAGTATCTTTCGTGTTCATCCTGCAGCGCGCTCTTTACTCACCCCTACGTGGAAGCCCCACACACTGATAACCGCACACACGATTCACCAACAATTTTCCAACCCCCACGGATCGTCTGTTTTACTCGATTCGCAACAGTACGATTTTTACATCGCGTGCCTTTTATAACACGTTTTTTCTCGCGTGAATTAACACGTAAAACCACCCTGTCTGTATAGCTTTCGATGTACACGTTCAAATGGCTTTGACCTCCCTTCCGGGCCTCGAAAGCACGTCCACCTATGCCATCACGAACGAAACATACTCTCGGGGCTTTGCTGATTTTGACAGCACTCTCCGCTAACCTCATAAACCCGAGGGTTCGCAAACATTCGTACTGTTGGATGATCAGAACAACAAAAAATCACCGGGTCACCACTCCCTTCGAATTCGTAGTTTTTCGCGTCCAATAAAAAAATCTCATCGTACGGATTCTCGTTTGTAAATATTTTTACGAGATTAGCAAAAAAACACGCGTCGGAAGAATTAATCCTGCGCTCAGGAAACGTTAAATTCCATTACGAACTGGCTGCTGGGAAAGTTCATCGGCCACATTCCGGATTCTAGGAATACTGGTGACACTCTATCTGTAAACGAGTCCGAGAAAGCTTTTCAACTGTGAAAGTAGATTTGAATTCCATTCGGTACTTCCCTACTTCCCACATACCGAAAAATGAACTTCTCTCGATGGCCTTATTGATTATTCCAAAAAAGCTTTTGACTTTGCTTGGGTTCCGCCTGGAAATGTAACCTCTTCCGACCGGAAATGATTCCTCGAACTTTTTTTATCCGGATTGGTATTCGTTCATCGTTGATACGATGTTCACTTTGTCCAAAGTGAGCTTTTCCTCGAGGAGAAAAGAAAGCTCTGTCTTTATTGAAGCGTCACCGAAATATTCATTTTTTCAAAACATTTTTTATTAAGAACATTAAAATAGTTGTTTGAATTCACGAACCAATTTTACATTGTTTATTATGCAAATACAACTGTTTTTAATGCCTTGCATCGGTGATTTTCATTTGTTGGGAATGTCAAATTTTATACATGTAAATAAAGGAAAAGTAGGGGATACGTGTTTTTTGTTTTAGTGATATCGCACGATTAAGGGGTTAAAAACTGTCCTGCGATTTTATGGCTAATGGAAACTATAATCCACTACTTTTACGTTACCCTCTTAAATTGCGGTCCATATAAGCTTGTTTCATGACTCAATAGCATATTTATGGAAATTGCACTTGGTACCCCTTTATCCGGAAAGTTTCAAAGATTTCTACCTTCCAGTATGTATAGATCGTATCGAAATTCAAAGAAATTTCATTGGCTAAACCAATTCTACATAATTGTGTTTTAATCATTAATAAAAACGATGTTCTCCAATTTTGCAAGACAGTATTCCATCGTTATTGGTAATAACTAATAAACTAATTTTTTTAAATACTTCCGTCATTTAATTCATTCAAATAATGTACAACGATTGAAAACAGTTCTAAAAATTCTGAAAAAATGCGATTTTCAAAGATATTTCCCGCGTTTTTAACCATCTCCGATCAATTTTTAAAACGAGATCCAAAAATGTTTGAAAAATAGTTTCTTCTGTGAAATTCGTTTTGTAAATAATTGTCGTGTTTCTGACATATCAGTGAAGGAACAAAAAAGTAATCAAATTTTGTTTTTCACTGAGATGTAACGCCTCAATTCGATAAACAATTACGGGGGTGGATTGGGTCAAGTACGAAGGTGGTTGATAGCAGGCAGTGTAGTCGATGTATCGAATAGGCATCGACATCCGATGCGACCAAACGTAACTCGGATGTTCGGATGTTTCGTGAGAAGAACAGGAACATGTACAAGTAGTCGTGTTCCGGCATACATATTTATAGGTTAGCGTGTGCAGATGTGTGCAATAAAGCGAAAGAGGGTGAATCCCGTACGTCGACGATCCGCAATCCGAGCCGAGCGCAAGCCCACCCCTTTCCCCACCTCTATTTTCCAAGCAATCGATGTTTAATCGGATTATTCGGAGATGGAAAGAGGCCCGCTATAAAAACATTATCGGTGAAAAAAGTGTGGCGCGTGTAGGGAAGTTCTATGGTGTCGTTTTGGGATCCGAGCATAATATTGTGATCGCGTATCATTATTACGACCGCAGATGTGAGCTCTTTCATATGTGTGCGTGTGTACGTGTATCCACTGATTTAGTCGAAGCGACGATCCGCACGGGAGTTAGGTTAGGATTCATCCTACACCAGGCAGACTTCCTATACGATCTTATCTGAGTCACCGACCCCACTTTGCCAGAGTTAACTCGACCTCTGTCTCTCTCTCTCTCTCTCTCTCTCTCCCTCTCTCTTCTCATCGTTGCGTTCACCCTGGTCTGGTGGTACTCACTATATTTTACACCTCTATCTACACGTCCGGGTTACCAAGCACGCATACCAAATTGTTCAGGCGGAAGGGAAAAGGCCAAGATAGAGAGTGGAACTGGTGTAGGCTATAACCGGAGCAACAGCGTCCAAAGGTAGAGCCCGATATCGAAACGGGGTCTAGATACAGTCTTTATAACCGCGAAATTCGTAACGAGAGGAACTCCCGTGAGGTTCAGCCCTCGAGGAATGCTCGAAGATCATGCACCGCTAGTTCCGCTCATCCTTTCCTCTCCTCGTGTCTCGTACCTGATAAACTACGACACGCTCTATCTTGAGCCTCCGATCGATTTGTGTTTTTACATTCGCCATCGACAACACCGCGAAACGAGGAGCGTGACGGGAATACGAAACGACGAGAATGCGCCTTCACCGAATTCCCGAGATAAAAGTGAATTAGTCGGTCATTGGGAGAATTACTGTCGAGGGATATAGCTCGGTGATCGGGAAAGACGTCATCAGCTGGCCTCTCCGTTTGGCTTGAGACATTGATTCGGTGACAGCGAAGTCAACGTCATCACCGAATCCGCCTTCATTTCCGGACGTCAAAATTCGGCTGAGAGAACTCTCCGGCGTATACCTGTGCGCCATCGTTCTTACTTTGTTCCATTTGTTCACCAACAAATACTGAACGGATTGGGCAGGTGGATAGCGAGCGAGCGAGAAAGCTAGAGATAAAGGGAAATAACCGAGCGAGGGCATTTTCATGAATCGATGAGTTTTCGCCTCGGCGATCCAACTGTTTGAAAAGCATCGTGGATTTCTGGAGAAGCGTTCTCCCGCACGGCCGGATGGCCGCACCGAATAAATGGGCCAGCGCTAGTGGAATAAAAGTTTCCACACGAGAGAGTACTAGGGCGCTTCACGCGCGACATTCACCATGACTCGTGGGACTTGCGGATCCCTACCGGCCCCCCTCCGTCCGCCCTTCCTCCCCCTTCCAACCCGTTATCTCCGCGCTTTAGCCTCGGAGAAAATCCGGCCGCACTGGTTGTACCCAGCGAACCGACTAACGAAAGACAGTAACTCGTTGCGCCGAACGACCAAAACGAATAGCTGAATTCTCCTCCTAGTTCTCTCTACCACCACCATCGACCTCACCATCCTCTGTGACGCTGCGCAACCGTCTCGGGGAATCTTCAGAACCTGCCGACCGAACTAGACCACCTCGGAATCTCCAGCCTCCATCTCCTAAGAAAGAATATTTTTGACTTGACTGAATCACCATGCGAACTTTTCCTCCAGAATCTTCAACATCTGTCTTTGCTACAGCTCTTTTCCTTCTCTGATTGAGTGCAGTTACGCGTTTAGCGGAATTCAGGAAGAACTGTATTCTTCCGGAAACGAAAGAGCTGATGATGCGGAAGAGGACCCTGGAGTGGCTGATACAATGACCCGTAGTAGAGTTTTATCGGTAGTGTTCCAATGAAAGGTATCAGTGTTGAGCCAATCCCTCAGTATTACCTGGGAAAATCCCTTAATCCCATGGAAAAACAGTATACATTTCTTAACGGAGGAAGGAACACCGTGATGAGAAAAATAAGAATTTTCGTGAATTTTTTATATTTACTTAACCGTTGTTTCGAGCTCAATTAAATATATGCAATTCTGCATACTTAAAGCAGATTTAAATTAGTTTTTATTGGAAAAGGAAAATCAATAGCTGAAGTACAATAAATAGCAGAGTGAAGTCTATTAGGAATTTCCCTTTCCCTGGTCGGATTGAAATTTTTTAATTCGTTTGAATAAAAAACTTGCCCTTCTGGATTAATGTTTTCACATGTGATCATTCGACACGAAACGTGCATCCACATTGAGTCGAAAAAAATAACCCCATATTCCGACACAGCTAGAAACTTCTTCGCCCAAACGTCATGACGTTCCAATGACCAATAATTCATCATCCGACTTCGATACTACAACGAAAACATATTGGGACGCGATAATAGCCATTACTGGATATTTCTTCGACTGGGAACTTCGTTGAGTTTACCAAGAAGACATTTTTCCCAACGAACACTTTGTTCGGGATCAATCGTTGGTGCATTCTCATCCACTTTGACGAAGGATAGTTTGGCGTGCTGCCATCGTGATTCGCCTGATATTGGCACTTGGATAGCGTACCCCTTGGCAATATTCCTGGTCCGGAGTATTGATGGGGTCAAAGACAAAATGTTGTACCAATAGTTGCTTACCTGCGGACTGATGTCTTCGTGTTGGGTTCGTTCTCGTAAACAGGGGCTTAGAAAGACAAGGTTTCGGTATCCGCCGCGATCACATTAATGACTCTACTTCGAGATGATGATAATAGTCTTCCCAGGTTGATGGCGGACGTTGAAACGATCACCCACGTTTAGTTTTAGAATGTGCACGGTTTCTCCGTGCTGACGGGGCTTCCATCATCTTCTCAACAAATGGATGCGCTTAGTTGGTAGTCTACCCGTAGGATGAGATTATTGGTTACCCACAGACTGACACGGCAAAGTCGTACTAGCCCATTTCCTCTACCTCATGTACTCTCGTACATCGTGTGTTTTCCGCTATAACCGAGCTGTAATGTTTGCTGCTACATTCATAAACAACTCCACCGCATCGAATCTCTTCGAGGTGCACTCGAAAGTCCTGGAGAAATCAACTTGCCCCTAGGATACTGCATACCTACTATGTACGAATTCACGAATGCGGATTACATTTATTTTCAATCGTGAAACTGAATATTGCAGTTCCCCGTGCTCCAAGGGCTGCTTGCCAAGTTGTAGGGGTTCACGATAGCTGAAAACTTTTCCTCGTCGTATCCTATGCATATAGACACGCGTGATGTATGTACGCCGTACTGAGTATCAAAAATTTTAACCCCCTGGTTCATTGGAATATGAGACTAGCGAAGAGCCTTGCCACTAAAAAAAACTGACGATTTGAATATTCATTGGAATCAAACGCGTGGGTCAACCTGATGTTGTTTTTTTTTTGTTGTACGCCATTTTATCTTAGAGGTCGGATATTCTCCCGATCAGAGACAAGTTGTTGATATTTTCATTTATTTTTATTATTTTATTGTTTTCGTTCTATTATAATCGTTTTTATCGTTGGGTTTGTTTGGGTTTGTTTATAATGTTTTATCGTTGTTGTATTTGTTATTATTACTTCATTGTCGTTTATATCACTACTTCATGATTAGTTATTAACGTTTTTACTCTCAATGTTTTACAATTGTTGCTGTGATTATTCTATTCTCGTAATAGGTATTTTTACTATCGATAATACGATTTCTTTTCCTGTCATTTTATACGACCCGTGCTTCTTTTCAATGTTTCGATCCCTTATGGAATCCCGATGATGGAACCCATCATTCTTGATGTTCATAGATAGATGAATCTGACTAGACTGCCATCGATCTTTTCATCAGAGTTCAAACACTGACTTTCATCACAGTTAATATACTGACTTTTACCAAAGTTAAAATACTGACTTTCATCAGAGTTCAAACACTGACTTTCATTAGAGTCCAAATATTGACTTTCATCAGAATTCAAATACTGACTTTCACCAGAATTCACATACTGACTTTCATCAGAGTTCAAATACTGATATACATCAGAGTTAAAATACTGATTTTCCTCAGACTTTGGTAAGAAGGCAAAGGCGATCCGAGCCGAAGATTTAATTCTTTGCATTCGCAAAGCTACGTTTTAGAGACGCTTGTTTACTTCGAGCTGTATAATGCTTCGTGGAGGGATATGAGGGTAGTGGTACGCTGTTTCTCATGACGTATACAGTCCCTTACGTTTCCTTGGTTCTCGGCAACTAGTGGGAGTACTAAAGGCATCGGAGGGTAGGATAGAATATCCATTTCAACCACGGTGCACTTTACGAGATGCGACGGTATCTCGAAGGCTCTCCTTTACCGAAATACAGTTGGGTTTCAATCTATTGCTATACAATGTTCTTGAAATCACCTCGCCCATCCCCCGACATACCCCTCGTCGCCAGCGCTAAGCAGCTTACTCTCTTCTCCACGAGATTTACCGTTCCCCTGCGGTGTTGAGAATTAGCGTATCTCTTTCTGTCTCGCTATCTCTCGATCTTCTCTCCGCGTTTCTGCGGCCACCGGAAACCACAAACAAATAGTATCACGATGAATCTTCAGGATTGCATAAGAATTCTGGTCCAGTATCCCAAACAAATCCAAACAAACGGTTTTTAATTCGCAGTCTCGATTCGCGGTTGAACGGTAAGTTGATGGATCTTGAGATGTATTCGGCAATCTAGCCGTCCAACTGTCAATGTCCCATTACGGATGATCGCGAAAAATGACACGCGACTGACATCTCTTGGAGGATTAGCGCAGCCTGTAAGAAAATAAGCTAGATATTTTCGAAAGAAGAACCATCGTGATGCTTCAGGGCGCATTGCGAAGTGATCGGACGATGAGCGATGGAGCAATGTACTGTCCGGTAATAATCAAGTTGGACAGATCTATGGTCTATCACCAGAGGACCGAGTGAAAGTTTCTCTTCTTTTCCCAAAATCAGATACGAGAGGTCCTTCCGAATTCGGTACGACCGCTGGCGATGATAAATAAAACATGCTCCAGGAAGAGTTATGTGGTATAGCTGGAAAACAGTGGTTCACGGTGCAATGAAAAAGAACGAGGATATTCATAGGACCCTCGTGTGATCGTTATGACGAATGTTTGGTATTCCTAAACCAAAGATTTCGTATATACGAGGCTGGAAATTTCTGCGATGGCGAGTGTTTCGTTCTCTTTTGAACGATGTTTGCGAAAATTCTAGCCCGCCAAACTTCTAGGACGAACGAATCACCGAATTGGATGATGGGCTGAGTAGCAATCGAATAAAGAAGCGATGGTGACATCAGCTTCGAAGTGACAAGTCTCATCGGTTTTACTCGTTAGGAAGTGGGGCCCAATTTGTCAAGCCGAAGGCACGGATTTCCTGATCAAGCAGCAGTTAAATCCAGACTAAGTGTCTGTCATTTGGAGGTTAAACTTGCCGGGTCCAAAGTTACGTCAGTCGCCATCCGTTAGCCCGGCTAGATGAACGTTCGGAATGGTGGGCGCAACGGAAAGGCGCGGGTCTCGTCACAGAGAGCGGTTAGGTATCCATCGACATCAATGGCGCACAAGCGCAGGAACGACGGGAACGATACTACGGAAGAGTCGATTATTCGACCTCTCATGGACGAAGCAACGTTCTCAACCACCACCACCACATACACCCACGCCATTTACCTAACCTACAAACTTCCGAAGGTTCACCTTTTCAGCCGATTTCTCGTAATCCTGCGGCACCCCTAACCTCGTTTTTTTTGTTCTCTCTTTACCTCTCTCAATTCTCCTCGTTCGTTGTGCTCCTGGAGCGCGTATAATCCTCCGGGCGCGATGGTTTCACTGGCGGCGCATATCGGTAAATACATTACTCACGAGCGGGGAAAATCGGCGCGCAATATAAACGCGAGAGGGGGAACAGGTCTTATGGAAACAAAAAAAAAGAGGTAAAAAAGCGAAGGAAAAAAAACGACCAAGAGTAATGGAACAATCGAGAATACCCTGCAGGGAAGGTTTTACATCGGTTTCGTTGATGAATTTTCGCAACTGAAATGAACGGATTAGAAGACAAAGAAGGGATTGCCGAGTGGGGAATTTTGAATCGTTGCACGAGACGACAATGGACGAAAATCGTAATAGAGCGACATTCCGAACCACGTAGACGTAGAATGGAAACATCACGTAATACGGAGAACTGATGATTACGCTGATATATTCTTTGCTGCACGTGATTACTTCATTAGCTGTAATGTAGTGCCTTAAATATTGCCTAATCGCTTCGCAGTTGGAACTGCGATGCTAGAAAATGTTGATATTTTTGTTAAAAAAAAAGATGCTATAAAAAGAGGATATTTTATTCAAGGGCAGGAGAATCGTCTCTTTTTTAAGAAGAAAGAAATATATTGTATTTGAATTAATAATCACCTCCGGAAGGTCGACATCGCCAGTCTTCGATAAAACACAAATCAATATAATTCAAGTTGTTTATATATTAAAAACCATCCGTCGCTGAATTTATTCCCAAACTAGATAACTTCCATTGAGGTGGATGCTAGGACACAGCTATGGGACGATAGAAGCAATGAGGGAAGTCGAGAGGGCGGTGAAAAGATGCTGGGATTTTTGCACTTTGTAAACGCTCGTTTTGCATATGGCGCGAGACGTCAGCTTGGCTGGCTGCTCATGAGGACGTCTCTTTTTTAGTTTCTCTTCGGCACGTACGTAAAAAAAAAGAAGAGTGCGACGAGAGAGGAAAAAGGACGGCGAAAAAGTCCAGCGAATGAGTAAAAGAGTAGCACACCAAGAGAGAAAGAGAGATAGAGAAAGAAGTTTGGTCGAGGACTCGCGATGTTCCTAGATTTATCGTCGAGCGGAAAATATTTGGAAAATTTACGGGGAGTTCCCAAGGAATGGGATCGGCCATTCTCGGTATACTTGCAAGCTTTAACGGGCAATATCAGTAGCCGGGATTGCGCTATGGGAACGCAGCCCTTTCACGGTGAACGAATCGCCCAGCTCACTCCACGTCCGTAGTTTGTGTCGAACAATCCCAACAAAATGTGACAAAACTTACCCCTCTTTACCTTCAAGCTCCTACGAACGGATGCCTTGAAGATCTTCAACGTGCTCTGCTTTACCGTCGTCCAACTATCCAAGCATGCTCGAGTTCACTATCCCTCTCTCCCTCTCTCTCATTCTCTTTCCGCCTCCTCCTCCTGTCTTTCTCTTTCGATCCCTCATTCGGCTCATTCCCCAGCTGTGCTGAGTCAACTAAAACGACTCGGCAATTACTCCCGGAGGATCGTTACACCCTGGGAAACAACGCTAGCGCGTGTAGAACAAAAGTACAGGCCAGTGTGTTAGCGCTCATCTACTTTGGTGACTTGGAGCTTTGGACGGTTTCGAATGAGGCAGATTTGGAAGCTTCCGGGACGTGCACCACTGTTCCATTCAACTGAGCCTCCAGCCTTCAAACGATCCTCAGTCTATGCGATTATTCTTGGGATACCTGAAACTTCATCATCGAAACTAATACGATTGTTGCGGTATCGGGAATTATCCAAGGATTGGAATAATTCTCGTATGTTCTCGTAACTTCACCAGTCCACTGATAGCTCGTTACCTCATAATGGGATATCCGGTATGCCGCTTCTAATCCTCTCCAATTATCAGATTTGGCACCACTCACCCGACGTCTTTTCTCGAGCCTCGTGAATGCCGGATAACAGAATGATTAGATGCCAAAATTAACGTGTTGTTCCAACCAACTGAAAATTGGTACAGAACGATCCCATTCCCGAATTAACCAACCTCGCTCTTCATCTTAGCCACCTAGTTGCGGGGGGTGCGTAGGTGTACACGAGTAACAGAGAGAGAGAGAGAGAGCAAGATGTCTACGTGGGAAACCTGGAAAGGCTTGGTGGTCCTTGTGGACTCGATGAAATTAGAGATCGCCAACTTTCTACGTGGATCCTATTGGGATTGAAGAGTTTACAGCCAGCACATGGAGGCTCCAGTTTTCGGACGAGTACTCCCTCTGGGATATATCCGGACGTAGCTGCAGGTACTTACACGCAAGAGTTAACGGATCTCTGTTTCGTGTGACGCAAACCCGCATGTTTCCTTCAACCATGCACCCTGTCTCTATCAACTCCCCCCTCCTCACCGGGCCTTCCCTCAACCTATTCCTCTTTCCTATCTTGTACTCCCGGTCGAATCCAGTAGTTCTCCTCAAACTTTCAAGTACAAACACATAATCTGTAGCTCGAATCGTCTCTGCAGAATAATTGTCTCCCCGATACGTGAAACTTGGTGGCACTCAATCTTCTTTCGTCATTAGTAGAATGTACGAGAGTTGCGTTTATTGTAGCTCCGGTGCGACGTCATTCGCTCCTGCATTAACAAGTCTCTCGGCGCAGCTTTCAGACTTCCCCCCCCCCCCATCCTCACTCTTCATTATATTTTCCAATGAACGAGGCGGTCGAAATTGTGCAAACCGTAATGTCTACTAACAAGACGCACTTTGGGACATATCACAGACTCGGTTGAATCATCCTTCGTAACAAGCAACGTCAATAGATTCATAGGCAAGCATACAAGGATAGGTAGAGAGAGTATGATTGGAAGCCACGAAGGCAGTTTCGAGCAACTTCCAGAAAGCCTATACCGTATAATTAGCGATCAACGAATGAAAGGGCTGGAGGACCGTCCGAAAATAGCTGACTAATAGATCCAGACGCTCGTGTATCGTCGTTAACGCTGAATAGTCATCAGTGATGATTACAAGGTTTCTTCTTCGGAACTAAACCTAAAATTGCTCCATAAGGGCAAACGGATATTGATGGTTCGATCTCTGAAACGACCTCGGTGTTAATTTTTCCTCAGGCCAGCCGGACGATCAGACGCAGCTGGAATATCAATCTGAAAGAATCTTTCCACCCCTGTCGCACCGATGATCCGTCATTGCATTTCACCAGGTCGAAAACTGTCAAAAACTCCCCAACGATAAAAAAAACACGTTCGCATGGAAATTTCACGAGTCTTTGTGTGGCTCTGTAAACGACAAAGGGAGACCGGTTACACCGATGTTTAGTCAATTCCGCGGAAGTGACGATACCGATACGCAGCCCAACCAGGGACAGATGCAGACAGAAACTGATAGAGCGACAAAGAGTGATAGCACCGATGGAAATAACTCGACAAATGTATTCACGATGTGTAACACGAACGTATCACCGACTCATGAGTTATAAATTGCACGGGGAGCTTGAATTATTCATGATTTCGAGTGGTGCACGAACCAACGTAGCGTAGGGGTAGCAAGGACGGGGTGGGAAGAGATGAACGACAGGGAGGTGGATGGAGCCAAGCCAGGGGTGATAGTCCGATTGATTCGTTTCGCACTCAGGTATCCTGCGTGAATGAGAAATTAAGTAATACAGTCAACGTTTGGTGCACGATATATTTTCAATCTTCCTTAACCCTTTGACCTCTACTTAAATATACAGAGTGCTCGATCCGGTCTTCGCCGAATGCTGGAACATCTATTATTCCAAGTGCCACGTTCGTACTCCTTTTTTCTTTACTGTAGCTACTCTGCTCCCAGGGCTCTTAACGTTCCACTGAGTTTCTACCCGCTATTAATCCATTTGGAAATCAACCTTTCTCAAGGTCTCTCGAGATTAGAGGGTTGCAAGTATGCGGTGAGAATATTTTAGGACTTAGCCTACGAAAATAGTGAGGACCCAACTGAAAAATGCCTAAAACTCGAACGTTCTGCCAAACGTGATTGTCATCATGAACATCAGCACGGATCGAACACCCTACGTATTTCCCTCCGTTCCACGGTACTTCAAAATTCGGCAACTGGACAGCCGCGAACTGAAGCCTGTGATCCCAATTCATGAATAAACTAATGAATACGCCGAATTTCGAATAAGGCAATACCTCTGAGGGACGTGATCGATATGCCACATGAATGTAGAATCCAATTGAGAATCGAAAGCACCCACGTGTGAAGTATTCGCGTCAGCGGAGAACCTCGAATATTCTATGTTTACCGTCAGTTGTTATTTTCCTCTTCACGCGGAACGATACCTTTTTCACGCGATATTTTTTTTCCGCGCAAACGCAAACGTTTAATCCGTTGAAATGCCCAGCCAGATACAAGTGCACTCACGCCGGTTTTATCGCAATCATTTTTTATCGTGACCTCTAATTTGCCTCTGGAATTCACTGGTGAAACAACTTTTTATCCGTATCGCATGGACCGGAATGCTTGAAATTCTCGACACGCGATACAGAAAGTCCCATCGAGACTTGGAAGAGTACTGTCAAATTAAATGCATTTTAGCACGCACTTAAAATAAGCTCTTGATGTATTTAATAAATTGGATAATCTTTTGCAAAGCTTTTGAGATATAATCCAGCCTAAAATGAACTTCGAAAAAGGTCTCGGGGTATTTAGTAGACTGAATAAAATTTTGAACAGCTTTTGTGTTATTTTCTCATTTAAACAGGGCTTTAAAAAGCTTCTGAGTTATCTCTTGACCCAAACAAACTATTGAAAAAGCTCTTGAGGTATTAAGTAGCCAAATCAAATTTTAAACAGATTTTGAGATATTCCCTCATCGAAAGAAGCCTTCAAAAAAGGTCCTTAATTTTACTCCGGCTATAAAAAAGCTTTAAGAAAGCTTTTGAGATATTGGGTAACCCAAATAAAATATTTCAAAGCTTTTCAGTTATCTTCTCATCGAAATAAACTTTTACAAAGCTCATCAAGCATTTCTCAGCCAAATACAAATTTAAACAGCTCATGCGATACTCCCCAACCGAAACAAACTTTTGAAAAAGTTCTTTAATTATTTCTAAACCCAAAAAAGCTTGAAAAAAATGCATGAGTTGCCTGCTAATCCAAACAAACCCAAAAAATACCTGCTAATCCAAAAAACCCAAAAAATGTAATTTATTTTACATAAAAAATAATGAAAACTCGTTTTAGGAGAATTCAATAAAGTGTGTGGTTGCTGCGGAAGGTATGGATGAAATGTTAGCAAACTTTAATTAAAATAAAAAAATTACGTTTGCTGCGAATGGCATAAATTCTCCAACTATTTCCCTTCACAACTCTACACTGAGGATTTGAAGTGCTCGTTTCGGGCCCCGACTTTGTTTCAACTTTCGATTCCTTTTTCTTTACGAGCACATTTTTGGAGTGCCATTATCACAAAGGGATTACCACTATACGCCCCGATGTAAGCGAGCCCGGGCGCCATGTAAATTGTTTCCGTGTTTCAATTGTCTAAAAAAATTATTATTTTTTATCGACTTTTCGGGAATAAGTGATAACTTTATTTTTGAGAAATAAATGAAAAAAAAAGAAAAAACTTCGTTCGAAACTGGATAGCTGTTACATTGAAAAACTAGAAATATTGATTTACAGGTTATGCGAACACTTATTAAAAACATAGTTTTAAGAAAAATGCAAAGAATATTAAAAGAAACTTTTTTTTTAACATTAATTTTTTTTATGTTTCCAAAAACATAAATATAGAAAAAAGTTATTTTTAAAAACTTCAATATTCTTTGAAATAATTTTTAAAACGTAAATTCAAGATAAATGCATTGATTTTTTGAATGTTCGCTTTAACGCAACCCAAACAAACCCAATGCTCTTCGTTGGAATCACCTAGTGCTATTGAATTCCAAAACCGAAGAATACAGAAGACGATTTAATGCAAAGATGCACAATACGCACCTCGGCTTTCGTTTAATTTCTATAATTGACTTTAATCGAGCAGAGTACCCGCGACCCAACATCATGAATAATCCAATGGCCCAACAATGCACTCTCTCGTACTCGTTAATTGAATAACGAAAATTCCGGAATGACGACGCTCTATTATTGATGAAGCATGTCACTTCGGGCTGGAAAGCCTTCCTTTCAACGAATAACTTTCTGCACAAACGATACGAAAAGCTTAGCTAACTTTGCCAAAGCTAAATTTTGCTTCTCACTAACTCCGAATTATTGCCACTTGTGAAGTAATCATTTTCGGTCACTCCCTTCGATCTAGTGTATTTTTCTATACATTTTTTTTCATCGAAATCCGAAGGACATGTTTTTTTTTTAACACCGGAAATACAATTTTCAGTGGTGAAACTGATCCTCAAAGTTGAGCACTCTTCAAGTGACTTTTGCACATTCAGCTAGTTCCAATAAAGGTGTTCGAGTGACATCAGTTCGAGAGCGTATAGCGAATAATGAAAAAAGCGCCGTTTCTAGTTCCGAGAGGGTTAATAAGGCTAAAATTTAAAAAATATTCAAAAAATATACAAAATAAAATATAAAAAATAAAAGTACAAAAAATATTTTAAAATATAGGGATTACACTAAAAAAAATCGTGCAGCTTTTGGAATATGTTTGGAAAACTTCGGGATAGATTTCACCTATCAAAACTGCTGTACCACAGATTTAAAAAAATACGTATCCGTTAGAATTCGATGAAGAATCAAATATATCCAAAAATAGACGAAATCGGAGGGGCAAACGGTTTCCTCGTTAACAGTTTTTTGGTTTCCTTCGCGTTCTCTCGTATCAGCTGTGCAAAAAAAAGGTAGAGTTACCGCAACATCCGACACATTGAACGGGTTGCCAAGGAGATTCACAAATTTCGCCAATTGAATGAAAAATCATTTCAGCACGAGGCACTCGTTGGAGTCTGGTAAAATCTTTCTTTTTCCAATGCAATCGAGATAAAAGGTCGAGAGGTGGGAGGAACGAGATCGAATTCTATACGTTCGCAGTAAAGGACCTGGAGGAGAAAACAGGAATCATACAACTATCGAGGAGAGACACGTTTTACTTCACTTTTACCGAGTACTTCTCAAACCTCTAGGGAAGAACTTTATCAGAATTTCTAAGCTGCATCTGGTATAGAGGATGGATCAGGAGGACTCGGGGGATTACGGGAATCAGGGGTGGGGGTTGTACACGATCGTAGACAATACGCTGCTCCAAGTGCTGTACCGCAATCCAAGGACTTTCGCGTCCACGCACACGTTATACGTTTTATCCTATACCGGCGTTTCCGATATGGGTGGCAATAAGGATGATCGGAAATAGGGGTTGAGTACACATCGGCACGTCACGTACGATCGATCGATCCCCACGCATCATCATCCGCCATCCAATCCATCCGAGTACATGTAACATCGAACTCTTTAAAACACGTACTGCTGAATATTAACTGAGAGTCAGTCAACCACAACTGCAAAACTTCCGGCTCTTCTCGCAAACCCATCCTACAAGTTTTCTGTCTAAAAACGGAAATTGCATTTTTATCATTTTTCGTCGATACTGCGTTGATAGAAATGAACTTTCGAGTGGTAGTGTTTATACATAAACTACATGTATAAACATGTATAAACTACTCGAAAGTTCATTTCGAGTAGGTTTTTTCACTCAAGTATCGAGTATATTCACTCATTTGAGTATTTTCTACTCAAAAGTGATAAAAACAACTCGGGTATACGTATATTTTGTATAACTGTAGAATTTTTGATAACTTTCCCGAAATTTAAAAAATTTCTAACTAATTTGATAATTTCTGAAAACCTTTTTTTAAAATTATGACAATTTTAATAAATGTAACGTTTTATATAATTATGGTGATTATCAACATTGTTGAATTTATTAAAATTGTCAAATTTAAAAAAAGGTTGTCAGGTATTGTCAAATTAGTTAAAAATCGAAAAAAAATCGGTAAAATTATAACGAATTCTCAAAAGAATTTTCAAAATTGGCGAAATTTTCAAGAAATTGTCAAAATTGTTTGAAAACAGTTCACAAAAAGTGGTCAACAGCTCACAGCTAAAAACGGCTATACCGAAAATCCCTGGTGACTTAAGGATTTGAAACGCGACGATTGATGATCATTGGTAACAAAAATTCGTAACATAAGGGCAAACGTTTGAATTTTCCGGAAACGAAAATGCGAGTTTTAACAATACAATGGAAATGATGAAGATAAAGATCAGGAGGGAATTCGGTGGAACAAGAGTTTGAAGAGGATGAGCCAAAGATGAAGGGCTCGATTAATAACTCGATCGTGGCTACCCTCGAGCTTGGCCCTGGAATTACAACTAAAGCAACAGCCCTCTCTCTCTCTCTCTCTCTCTCTCTCTCTACGTGCTCTGAGAGCAAGAGGAAAGCTCATGTCACCGTCACGTACACGTGGTATCGCCGACGATCGTTTGGACGTTTAAGTACCTCGCTGGCAAGCTATGCAGCGGCTCGTTATTGTAGTCAACCCTTACTACCCCCGGTGCTCCACGACCCTTTCGCATCCTGGAAACTCACTCCCTCGCGATCACCTCACCCGATAGCGGCTAATCATTATCTATTCCACCTATTTTATTATCTACACACACGTGAAATAAACTTTCGGCATGAATCCGTGTGCCGTTGAAATTAAAGGGGAAAATTTACTCTCTCAGCCTCGGGGCGACGAACGGAAATTTATTTCAAGTAGTTTAAGCGCACTCGGGGGGTCGTTTAATTGCCGGAGCTTCGTTTAGTGCTTTGCATAACTGTATTCACATATCATGAAAATGTACGACCGTTATTTAAGAAATTCTATAACCCCAAATGTGCACCTCGCATAGTTTTGTACTTTTCTTTCGTATTTCCGCTTTGAGTTTTTATTGTTATGAAAACTATCTTATTATTAATAAGCACTCAAAAACTCAATACATGAGTATAATAAACTCAATATATAAGTATATATTGACGTTTGGGATAATTGCTGATTGATGTATCGTCGAAATAAATCTTTTACTGTTTTATAAACTGACTGACAAAGGTGACAAAGCAGTCCATTCATTTGAAGATTAGCCTAATCAATGGCTCGATCATAATTAAAGTTTGATTTGATATTTTTCGAATTTTCGTCGGTTTAATTTCATTCGTTTTGCAAGCATTAACATTTTCATAAACAGTGTTCCCATAAGCGACTGCGTTTAATTAGTAAGTTTAATTCATAAGTTCATAACTAATGAATTATTCAGTGGAAATTTGTAAAACAATTCTTGTATTAATATTCTATCAAAAATCACAACTCGTCGAATTTTCGAGATTCTTGGTGACTTATTAATATTCATAAAGTAATACATTGACCTAACTTCAAATTGTTTATCAGTATGCAGATGCTTCCCCCATTCGGTACCTTCCAGCAACGTTCAAATCAAGCTTCCTGGTTCGAATCTCGTGTTTCACCAGTGCTTCCGCAAACTGCTGTAAAATCTGGGTTCCACTGTACACTCGAAGACCATTCGAGAAAAACGGACACTAAAGTGTTGGAGTGTTCGTAAACGCATGAAAAATAAGTAAATTATATTTACGAGGCGTGTTGTTAAATTCTTCGACCGCCGTCATTTCGAAAGTTCCGATGATCAGGGAGCTCGTATTTCGTTCTATTAGAGTTTCCAGACGATTGGTATCATCTATCATCGGGGATATTATCGTAAATGAACGCCGGTTACTCGGTTGTACTTTAATACCCAGGAGCTCAAAGTTTACGCTGCCGTGGACCATAATAATCACTACTATTATTCGGTCTCAACGATCTAAATTGTAGATTTTCCCGCGCGCACGAGCTCAATGAACGGCCGCAGTAATTGAACGTACGTTCGCAATTATCGAGAAGCAAAGCTTTTATCGCGTTCCGAGCCGTAACGACGCACCGAGGAACATCACAGAGTCGAAACGTACATGTACCCATATTTCCCGAATGTATTTCAAAAGCGATAATCATCCAATTGAGAAGAGTGCTTTTTATTCAAAACTATCATTCCGCGTTTACAACTCAAACGAATATTCGGAAATCAAACGTGCTCGAACGTTCACGAAACACCGATGCAAAATAATTCATATCAATGGAAACGTTATCATTAACGGTTCGTTACATATTTTCCATCGCTATAAACATTTAATAAAGCTGAAAGTGTAGTGATTGGGTACATGATTTTCGTCGTTTTTTCGTTGAGTCGTCCGTTGAGTTGACAGTTGTCATTATGACACTTGCACCCATTGATTGACAGTTGCGTCCGTTGGATTGACAGTTGCGTTCATCGAATTGACAGCTGTCAATTGACAGTTACGTTGTTCGTTTTGGCAGCTGTCGATTAACAGTTAAGCCCGTTGAATTGACAGTTGTGTTCGTTGACCGATACGTTATTTGGCAGTATTCTTAGTGGCAGCATTGACAGGTTGTCAATTAAGAGTAACATCACTAGGCAATGACCTGTCATATGACAGTTTTTCGATTGTTGTGCCCATTGACAAGTCAAATGATAACCACCCGATTGGCGGTTTGTTTTTGTTGACATATCTGTTGACAGGCTTTCAATTAATAGTTGTGTCCCTTGACCTGTCATTTGACCGAGGTCCGTTTAGGGATTGACAGCTTTGGCCATTCACGTGTCATTTGACGGTTTTCTAGTTGACAGCTTTGTCCATCCATGTGTTATTTGACAGTTTTACAGTTGACAGCTTTGACCATCCACCTGTCGTTTGACAGCTTTCTAGTTTACAGCTTTGTCCATTCACCTGTCATTTGATAGTTTTCCAGTTGACAGCTTTGTCTGTTAGCTGTAAAATTGTGAAATAATGTCTTTTCTTTTATCAACAAAATCGATAGAGTATTTTATTTAATCGTTCTGTTGGCCCTTTGAGGATTCGTACGTTTGCTCTCGATGACTCTCAATACTCGGTGGACCGCTGACAAATACGTATGCATCGAATAGTCTAGCATCCTCAAACGGAACCGTGTCAATTGGAGAAACGTGAAATTATTATTGGAAAAGTCAGGCTTAGAACAGCGCACGTAGCGAGCATCTGAACTTGTACGTGTAAAGAAAAAGCTGAAGCAAATGCAATGAGAAAAAAAAAGAAAAGAAAACCGTACGAATGAGAGTCGTTTCGTCGACGTTCCTTTACGAAGCAATTTCGACCGGGCAAACCCACCCATCTGTATTCACGATCTATAGGGATGCTTTTAACACTCTATCACCCGAGAGAGCACTCCCCACGGTCTTGCACATATATCGACTCACTCTTGGCCTCCCACATACCGAATTGCCCTGTTTTTCCCGCTTCAACTTCCAAACCCAAGATTTAAGATTTTTTCTTCTTCGATTCGCTACTCGCTGACTGTTATTTCGGATCCGCGCAAATGTCGAAATTTACGCGGTATCGATCAATCGGAGCGAGAACAATATTGGTGAATGAAAAATTAATCGATTTTCAATGCAATTTTCAATGAAATTTTCGATTCCATTTCCAGTGCAATTTTTAATGCAATTTTTTATTCCGTTTCCAATGCAATTTTCAATTGGATTTCAAATGCAATTTTCAATTGGATTTCAAATGCAATTTTCAATTGGATTTCAAATGCAAATATTCAATTGGATTTCAAATGCAATTTTTAATGCAATTTTCAATTGGATTTCAAATGCAATTTTCAATTGGATTTCAAATGCAATTTTCAATTGGATTTCAAATGCAATTTTTAATGCAATTTTCAATAGGATTTTAAATGCAATTTTCAATTGGATTTCAAATGCAATTTTCAATTGGATTTCAAATGCAATTTTTAATGCAATTTCCAATTGGATTTCGAATGCAATTTTTAATGCAATTTCCAAATGGATTTCGAATGTAATTTTTAATGCAATCTTTAATGCAATTTTCAATTGGATTTCAAATGGAATTTTTAATGCAATTTCGTATTGAATTTCCAATGAAATTTTATATTCATATTTTTCTCTCATTTTTCAGAGTAGAATTAGTCGAATTTTGAAAAGAGCAAGAAGGAAACTCAAAAATAGAAGAAAATCGATAGTTTCCTACTTCGTAGATATCTCAGTGCACGAAGCTTTCACTGCGTATTAATAGAAGCTGGAAGCTGCGGCCGGTTTTGGTTTCCACGCTTTGGTGTTTGTGATATTCTAATTACGAGAAAAGCAGCGTTGCTTGAAAAGGAAGCACGAAATTGTAAGCGCATTAAAATATGGAAATTGAGAGGAAGAGTAAAATAGAGAAACATTAGTTAATACGGAAAGGAAATCACATGTTAGATACGGTAAACATAAATTTATCTACCGCTTTCCAAAGATTTGCTCTTATAAGCACGTACCTTCAAACTCAATTATTTTCTTAAATAACAGTCGGATCGTTATTACCAGAATAGCTAGCCGACAATAGTTTATACACAATCTTCCGCGGTTGCATTTTTATTAAGGTATTTGAGATTACCGGATGTTGAGCAAAAAGTTACTCCACAAATGGATAATCGTTGATTTTCCAATAAAAATCATCATCGTTCATGTTTAGACTCATAAACATTTTTTTAAAATTATTTAATAAGAATCTTTCGTTTAATTCTTTATTTCGATTTAAAAAAACACAATCCTAGTCTATACAGTGAAACTTATTGTTATTCGTGGCCGTCAAAATAAGCACGCTCGTATACACATTCATGCGTAGCTCGTAACGCGAAATTTCCGAACCGGAAAAGACCGTGACGGTATCAGTGTCGTAGGCCAAGGGTTAAACATATATCACAGAGCTGTTCTGAGCTTTGGGTCTCCACACCGGTGTTAACCGTTAAGTAACCATCCCTAGGGATAGAGGGATGGTGAGGGTTGAAAGACCCTCGTCTCTTTATAATTATCTTTATTTTTATTATTATTTTCATTATCATTATTATACGTATTATTATTTTTATTATTATATTTATTATTATTGTTGTTGTTATTATTATTGCTTGAGTTCTTGTTTAGTTATAGTTCATTTTACTTTAGGTTTAACTAAAGTTATGGTTTTGTTTGTTGTATTTTTCCGTTTAAGTTCAATTTCTGTTTATATTACTTTATTTCTTCAATTTCTTTACTGTATTATTCTCTTCATGCTTACTTATTTTGCTCATAATTTCGTCGGGGCATAATCAATTATATCAATAAATGAATCCTCTCCCCCTTCACCAAAATTTATTTCGGGTTAAGGGGATACATATATAGGCACTTTGGCGCACTGTACAGCTCAAATAATCGCTGTTAGTCCTTATGTGTGGATCGGAGAACCTCACAGAGAGAATCAGAGACGAATTTCCGTCGTCACGTTTTCCCTTCCTCTGGG
Source organism: Ophioninae sp. B BG-2022a (assembly GCA_030522765.1). NCBI lineage: Eukaryota > Metazoa > Arthropoda > Insecta > Hymenoptera > Ichneumonidae > Ophioninae sp. B BG-2022a. The sequence goes on from JAPYZJ010000180.1 coordinate 26,147, forward strand.
GACCGTTTCGCGCCTAATCTCCGTAAAGAGAGAAGAATCAGGAAAATAAATTCAGCTTTCAATAGATTCTCAACGAGTGGATAACACTCGGTTCTTCGATTTTCTAGAACGATTAGGTCACCCTTAATACCCCTGAGCCTCTCTCTCCTCGATGGCTTTGCTCACCAAAACCCCTGACCCTTCGTCGATAAGAAGATGTTCGATAAGGATTTAAAAATGGTAGGGGTTTTTTTTTGGTTATACTGGTGGAACACTTGAAAGTAAAGATTTTGAAAGTGAAGCATTTCTTACAGTAAAGGGTTAGGATTTTGAAAGAATCGAATTTTTAAAAGTGAAGGATTTATGAAAGTAAAGAATTTTCGAAAAAAGGATGTTTTAAAGTAAATTATTTGTTGAGCTGAGAATTTTTAAGCTCACCAAATGGTCTCGATTATGGCAATGGAATCACACTGCTTTGCCAAATATAACCTCACTGTTTTATTCAAAGCAAAAGTAGGTCAAGCTGTATGGATCTTTTCAGAATTTCGAATCGTACAAAATTACAGAAATTAGATCGAATGAAAACGGAAAATTCTCCTGAAATATAAATGACTAATGACATTTTTTATCGATAAAGCGTTGAAGTACATTTGAGACATCACGGTCTATTTATCGTAATTTGGGTATCGTGAGAGAAGTAATGAAATTAACATAGCAAAATATTTGTTTCTCCACAAATCTTGAGTATCGGAGTTTCATTAAAAGTGTTTCAAATAAATGATTCAAAAAGAGTTCAACAGAGTGCGGAGTATCGATTCGTATCCGAAAGTTTGAAAAAACGCACTAAAACATTCGAATGTAAAAATTGCTATAAAATATCTTCTTTTTTTTAATGATAACATTGATCGAGAAATATAGATAACTGCAAATATATATTTGTCCACAAAAAATTCTAATATTCATCTTTGCTATTTTTTTTTCATTATCAGATCGTCTAAAATTCCAGAGTAACAATAAACAATCGCTCTTCCATCCCTACTCGTGATTTCCAATTTCTTTTTCGTCACAGTACCGTCAAATTGGAGGAAAATACTGAACAATTGAAAAAATGTGAAAATCCTTCGTAGGCTTCGTACCATTTGCTCACATCTCCAATTTTCGTCCTTCCAGGGCTCTCATTCACGAGGGTTTTCCCCCATGACAATCGGACGTGCCAAACGGCCCAGAAGCTTCAAACGACTGATGTGCCCTCCAGAAAAATCGAAATTAAACGCCACGTGTTTCGTCGTTTTTTTTTCCATCGCGTAGGGAAAAACTTCTTTCGCCAAAAACTGCAGGACTGCATACAGTTTCCAACGACAATCGGGAGCTTCGTTAAGGAATGAACGTAGCAACGTACCTCGTCATGCGAATCCGACGACGTAAATTGTGGGAATGCTACTTTGCGAGAAGAAAAAAAAACTAAGTTTGCAGTAACTCGGAGAAAAACAAAAAAAAACGATTTGATTTAATTGGAAAAACAGAATAATTAAAAAAGAAGAATCACAGAAAAGAAAAGAAAAAGTTGTACATAGCTGAAACCTCCGAAATAAAAAATGAAGAAACTCGAAAAAGAACATACTTTTAAAATCAAGTTATACACAGCTTGGTACTCTAAAATTAACAATTAAGAATCTCGAAAAAGAAACATTTCAAAATGCTTGAACATACCTAAAGCTTTTAAAATAAAGACTTAAGAAACTCGAAAAAGAAACATTAAAAGAAAAGTTCAACATACCTGAAGCCTCGACAATTACAAAATAAGAATTTCGAAAAAAAACAAAATTTAAAAAAAACACATCTTTTCCCAAATTCTTCACCTACGATATTCTTCTTTCATTAACTTACTTTATTTCATATAAGTTTCCCTCTTTGAGCTTCCAATTATATTTTTGTAACTAAAAAAAAATCTGTTTGTTTTACTTTTCTTTCACGACATTCTTTTATAAAAGTTGTCTTTCTATTTTTTCTTATTTTTGTTTCGAAATGTTTTTTTCCCATCCTGGAGAGATGAAAAAAATATGCAAGGATCCTCGAGTGGGCAATTAAATTTGAGCGAGTGGTTACACGCAAAAGCACAAAAAGAGCGCGTAACCGAGCAGCGAAAGGAACGTTATCTTTGGTCGGTCAATTTCTTTTTTTCTCCTCCAACACCCCCCTCCGCTGCCCCTCTCGCTCCTTCTCTTCAGTTGGAGTGAATGAGGGAGTCTTCCCACTCGGGCCATGGCTCACTACTGCCAAAGAAGGGTACAATAATTTACCGTAATGTACTCCCGCGACAGGGACGTCCTAGAAGAGGCAGAATGGCAAGGAGACGAAGGTGCAAGAATAGAAGAGAGAGGGTGAGGGCGGACAGTAGTTACTCTGATTTGCAGCTGGACCTTCTTCGTTCTCTTTTGACGATACCTCATCCACGACCCTTGGGAAACATTTAAGGTCGTGTATGCGAGGGGAAAGAGAAAAAAAAGGGATGAGGTTGCTCTGTCTCAGCTGGGGAAACAACGGGAAGAAAAGAGAGAAAAAAAACGAACCAGAAAGAAACTCCTTTACGTTTGTCCCACTCTGGAGAGATCCCTCGACCATGAAACACCTAGGTATTCCCATTTGAAGCTCTATGGGACGTGGAAATGGAAAGGATCTTGTACCAAACAGTGTTTCAATAATAACAGGGAAGATTGAAGAAAGTCATGCCACAATGTCATATTTTGAATTATTTGATGCTGTGGTATTAAACGATTTCACAATTGTATCGAACTATGAATATAATTTGTTTCGTATGAAATGGGACAGTTATTTTGAATTTAAATACATTTTATCGACCAATGTTATTGAATATTTAATTGTTTATAAACGTGGAGGTAAATTATGTTTAAATTATAGTAAATAAGATGAATGATTTGAAAGAGATCTTACAATTGTTGAACAATAAATGCTTCTATACTTAAGCACCAAATCAAACAATTATAGTAAATTCGATAAGATTTTTTTTAATTCTAGGGTTTTTTTTAGTGGATTCTGAAAAATCGCCGGAATTCTTGAAAAATTGAGAAACGATAGTTCTCGATAGAATAATAATACATGAATTATGTTCGAACTTTTTAGTAAATAATTTTGTATCTGTAAACATATGAATTTATATCTTCGTTTATAGACATTTTTTTTTCAGATGTAAATGGTTGCACGCCCAGGTAAATAAAATAATAAAATTCTATATAAGATAAAATTCTATCCAAAGTTTGATTAATCGATTATGAGATTTTTCTATAATGTTAATTTTTTATAGCTAAGAAAAGGATTTAAAAAAAGTCGTGTCATCAATCGTTTGTACTTTAAATCATTTATTTGATTTTCCGTTCGTCGATTCGGCAATCTGGAGCATTGATTCGTCCTACGATCAGAACATCTCGCATTAACTTGTCATTTTCATAGAAGCGAGACCGGAGGGTGAACTTTTACCTCGAGCTTTCCCCGTTTCTTCTCTTTCGCTCCCTCAATTTCTTTCGTCCGCTAAAATCCGAAAAGAAAGCCTGACTTCTCACCGAGTTATAAAAGCTTTAAATTTGGCTAAGCTCCGGGGGTATATAGACGTACTTTCGCCCTCCACGATAAAATTTCCGCGCTGAGATGGAATCGATTCGGGGGGGCTTTTCCAAAGTCCTTCAATAGTACCCCGATTCGCACACCAAGGGTTCTTTCGCAATATCCTCCTCAGATTTCTCAAAATAGTCGAGAAAGCATCCCATTAATGTGAGCCGGTGATTTTTCAAAAATTATCCATACGTTGTCAAAATGGAGAACCGAAAAGGTGCCTGAACGATACGGAGCCTCGTATATATTCCCCTTAAAGCCAAATTCCATAATCCAAATGATAACCCATTTCCCAACCAGTCGATCTTCTGCTTGTCCTTCATTGATTTCCATTTCTCAAAAACTTCGTCACAACCGTTACGAACATTATTTAAACATCGATTATTGAATAGTATTAACGTGCGTTAAAAAATTCCATCTTCAACGAGTTATCCAAATTTGTAATGCAAAAAAACAAGAGAAAAAAGATTTGATCGATTCATTTCGATTATGAATATACGATATTTAGGGAGATTCAAGCTTTTCGTTCTTTTGTATAAATTTAGATGATTTAATTTAGATTTAGATTTAACTAAATTTATGTTTAGAATAGATCAAATTTGATGAATCTGTCTTGGAAAACGTTGCAATCGATTAATTTAAAAATTCAAAAAGCTTTTGGGGGTCAAAAACAGTAAAAAAAATGTAAAAATATATTCCTATAAACATTTGGAAAAGTACTTATAAAATGAAATTTAAAAAATAAAAAAAGAATTGATTCCCTTCGAAACGCCATCAACAGTTTTCGATGTAATAACAACAGTGATCGTTGAGTGCTTCCTAGAGAAGAATTATGGCTTCATCAATGATGAGTACAAGGCGAATACATTGTACTAGACGGGAAGTTAAAACGGACGTTTTATCAATCCGCAACAACAAAGTTGCTTCAACGTTGTCAAGATAATTGGTCTTTTCAAAATATTCTGAGAAAAATAACTTTTGGATACATAGGTATATATCACGAGCTTCATCGCCAATGGATAATCAATCTGAAAATGATCGCGCCAGGTGAAGACTCCGTGCTTCGAAGACTGTTAAATGTCATCGGCGCTTCCGTACTCTATAGATCTTTGGCGACGTTTCTTTTCTTTTTTTAATTCAATGGAGATAAAATGAGACAAAACGAGATGAAAAAATCTCACTCTCTCGCTCCGCCGATCAAGAGCAGCTGTATAATCCGCATCTTGGTGCTTCAGCTGGAAAAAACTTTTATTTACTTTTCGTCTTTTTTCCTACTCTCCCCCAGCACCCTACACGACATTATCCAACCCCGATGAAATTTATCGGTGGAAAGGTCACAGCTTGGAACGCCACGAGGGGAGAGTTTTCTGTCCTTGGAATAGGGCACACATGCCAAGTACCACTGACCCCAGAAAACCCTCTCGTTCGCACTTGTTAAATTTTCCCAAAGCTCCTGGAGTCCGAATCGATCCAGCAATTCGCTCCATTTTCCCTTCCTCTCTCTTCATCCCCCTTTACGCTCTTCATCCCCTTTTTGGATCGTAAGGAGAGACACGCGCTTCACTTGAGTCTCGCGGCCATTGCACACGTAGCATAAGCTTGCGAGAGGTCACGTACTCACTGCGAGATTTGTACCTAACCATTGGAATCACAAAGACACGAAAACGAAGTTTTGGTAAGGGATACGGGCACGAGTTCAAAGGAAAGGGAGAGAGAGAGAGAGAGAGAGAAACAACTTTCGCGAGTTACGCTTGCGCATTGCGTCCTCGTAAGTCCGGAAACCCCACAATGCCAGCACTTCCGCTCGAGTGTTCCTCTTTTATTTTTTTTTTCCTCGGCTTCTTTTCTGAGCCCCTTTTCTCAGCCACTATGGACGAATGTTCACAGATTTCCTTGAAGACATTTTTCTTACTTTGTAGAAATCCTATAAGAATTTTGTAGGAACGTTTTTTATGGAGAGTTTGTATTGAAATTCAAGTGGATCCAGCACTACTTCCTGATTGATGAAGTTGCAGAATTTGTTTATTTGAATTTGAAAACATTTTTTGGGTTTCCAACATTTTTTCGTGACTTTATTCAAATATTTGATGAAGGATTGAAGGGATGGGGGTTAAAAAATCATCCAGATGTTTCTAGGCATTTTTTGGGGACATCGTGGATAAAAAATTTCCGGTTGGATCTAATTGGATTCTGCATTGCACTGTAAACGCCGTTTGCAATTTCTTATCATAGTTTAATCGAAAATACGTGGAAAATGATGAGAAAAAACTGTGGTGTTGACACATAACCGTAATGACGGATTTTCGGGGATAGCTTTTAAAATGACTTTTGAAACACACTTTTTTAAGTGAATTTTACTTTTTTTAGATAAGATTTGTAATTCTTCGGAATGCAGTCTTTTTTTTCAAATATTTACGTATTTTGTTTGGAAAAATGAACGCATCGAAAGCGATGCAACCCATAGAGAATCGTATCACATTCTGGTGATGTTTGATGATGTGAAAATTCTTCAGGATTAACATCAAAATCGTATTTTGAATCCAATAGAGAGTGCGAATTAGAGTCTGATGTAGAAGCTGAAGATTTTAGCTTAGAGATCAATCACTATGACCTATTCGATCTCTATCGGGACGTAGGGATAATAGGAATCCATTTAGATCCCTATCACAATTTCTGCTCTGGTTCATTCATGGATATTATGGACCAATATGCGAGAAAAATGATATAGGCTTGGATCATTGCGATATTGAGTAATGCCTTTAGTAATTGCGAAAAGTATTACAATTAAATTCAATTAAGCTAATTAATATCAATATTGATATATTTTGAGAAAGCTATTAATATCACTTTAAAAAAGTTAAGTTATTTTTTACATTCGAAATGAACAGGATCATTCGAAATTTTAATAAGTTTATTTAATTCACTTATTTATTAATATAATTTACTTCACTTAAAGAAGTTAATGGATATTTATATTTGTTTATTTAACTGAGGGTCAACATGTTTTGAATTATGAATCGACCAAATGGAACCGACAACAGGAGTTATAAAAAAAATACAATTAAAAATGGTCGAGGCAAAATGACAATAAATGAGTAAGTTATTAATAACCATAATTTACAAATTTATACCAATCAGCATATAATCTAAAATATTACGTAGAAAATACAAATTGCCCCCATCAAAATCTCGTCAAAAAGTCATTCTCATTCCTACTCATTTTTCTTGCTCAAAATTTGTCACACCCATGATTTGATAAAGTCCCAAAACGAACTAGCAATTAAAACCGACACACAGTACGAAGTGTAAAAAGAAACGAATAAAATGAAAAACGACCTGAACAATAACAAACAGGGAATTTATTGAATAAGTATGATAATAATTTTGATTACAAATTTTGCCTCAATTAACATAAAGTCATAATATAAAACGTAAAAAAATATAAATCACTTTAAATCAAAACCTCTTCAAAACGTCGTTTTAATTCACGACAATTATTCTTTTTCAGGATTTGTCACACCCACATTCGAGTAAAGCCTGATAACGAAACGATCAATTAATATAAACGATACGAAGTACGAAACAGAAACAAATCAAACAAAAACTGAAAGAGGGAGACGAAATAATAAACAGGGGAGTTATTTCATAATAATTCGTTGTCCGAACGATTTTCAATTCAGCAGAATTATCAGTGGCATACCCGGTGCACACAGCGATTTACCGATCGATCGTCGGTTATATTTCAAGCCTGACCGAGCGGGTCGAAAGAAAAAAAACTAAAACCAAACTCCAATCCTCAGAATATTTTATTCACGAAAAATTGCATGCCAAAAAACGATAGAAAAAAACAACGAAAAAATTAAAAATAAAAAAAAATTGCTTCGCGGCACAGCCCAAAGTTATAATTCTCGTAGCTGACACACGCATAAGAATAAATGGCTGCGAAGTGAACAGCCATGCGTGAATCGACCAAAATAAAAAATAAATTAAAAAAAAAAAAAGAAAAAAGATTACTGAAGAACAATAAAATTTTAAAAAATTCGGGAAACCATCGAAAAATGTGGACGTTGCAATTCGGAAAGTTCAGACTATACTGGTAGCTGGAAATGGAGGAAGGATAGAATCAGTGAATGAGTGAGAAAGAGAGAGAGAGGAAGAGTAATAGGGGCGGGGGGGGGGATAGTAGAGCTTGCACGATCCAATTTGATGACTCGATACACATCGCTGAACGCGAGCTTCGCTAAAGTAATTATTAACACCAATTGCATTGTAATTAAACATTGTTCCCCTGGCAATATAGCAAAGCAAAGTGGAGCCAGGCAGTCGTAGTATTCGCGATGTTTCACCGATTCTCATCCTTTTCGCGCCTCTCTTGCTTCCCCCTTTACCCCACGCAGGACAATAAAATTGCCTCTTCGCATCTTTCTCACATTCGAACGCGACTCTTTATTTTCGTCTTCTCGATGTTTGCAATTAAAAAAAAATGTAAAAGAGAGAAAAGGAAAGATTCTCAACCGTTTTAATGATATTGTTTGAAATGCAAAAACACTCGGAAAATTTTCAGCACTCTGGTTCACTTTGGGTAACTTTTGTCCTTGTTCAATTTGCCCGGGAAATTCGCTCTGGATTTGAACTTTGATATTGGCGACCTCGGAAGACGATAACGGCAAAGGTTTCTTGAAATAAAACAGTTTATTTGAATTTGTCAATTTTTTTGTAAAATCATTCATATCGATCGATTTTTCCATTCGAAAAATCCATTTTTTAAATTTTCATATAAAATATATTAGTTTTTAATTAAAATTTCACTTTTTATATTTTACCCCATTTGCAATAAGAGATTTTACATGTAAATATTTGTTTACACGTAAAATCTCGGATTTACGTGTCAATAAATAGTTTGAAGCGAGTAAAAAAATTTAATAGTTTTCGAGTATTTGCACGAAAAAAATGGACGATCGCACCGATTTTTCAAGGCTTCGTTAAACGTCTGAAAATAATTTAAAAAAAAAATAAAAAAATCCCTACAATTGCAATTTCGGAATGGCAACAATTCTCACTCCAAATGTGTTTCGTGGAAAATGAGAGTGCCCGGGTGCTTCAAAGATTGGACTGCCACACTCCAGGAGGATACCTATCTCGAAGCACACTCGTATAGTGGGATCCACAGTCGAGCACGTAAATACTCCATACAGTACCCATGTACAGTTTGAAACCGTTGTACAGAGTGGAAACGTGCGAATATATATTTCATCGTATATTTTTCAAAAGCGTCCAATCTCAATAGACTGGGCGAACGAATAAAAAAAAAAGAAAAAAAAACAGCATCGAAGGGTACGAGCATGTGTGGGAGAAAAATTCTCGCCCAATACTCTTGTGAAAATGAATATTTCGATTTCGATATCGATGGTCCGAACAATTACCCTTGGGAAATGAAACTCGTATATGACGCTACTTTCCATGTGTTTCAAATACGTGCGAGTATCGGGCACCGAGAATCGAGGTGCAAAAAAAACACGAGGTGGACAATGAGAAAAATGGAGAATGAGGGAAGGTCATTTTGGCAGGTTTCTAATTACAGAATCCCCGAGCTGCACAATGATCAATTTGCCCCAGCTTGCTCGTAGACTACATTTACATCTCTCTCTCTCTCTAGCCCTACATTTCCTCTAGTACAGCAGCCTCCATTCCGGAGATAGAAAAAAATACGTATTCAACTTTACAGGCCAGAATCGATGCAATTTTTCCAGTACTGCGCGCAATTTTTGTTTGGAGTAATTGGTCCAAATAAATCAATGGTCGATACTTAAAAAAAAAAGTGTCTTCCAGTGAAAAAAAAACAAGGATTTTCGGATCTTCCAAAACGGTACTCTTGCATTCTAAATTTACAAAACATACTGTTCCCTCTGCCTGTTGAATTCTACGATTCTCAACATGGAATGATACATTTCATATTTTAAAATGGAGGGTTAAAAGTTCGAGATGGAATTCAAGATCTAGGGGTAGCGTACATTTTGGAATTTGAAATATAAAAATCGGTATGCATTTTGTAAGTAAAACTTAACGGACACAGCGTATTTTGGGTTCAAAATAAAGATTGCGAGAGGTTGGAGATGTATTTTAGAATATTAAATAGACGAGTGGGACTGCATTTTGGAAATAAAGATTTAAGGATGTACATTTCGGAATTAAGCAGATCGGGATGAGTGGCGACGTCAGAATGGAACATTTGAAGGTTAGGATGAATTTTATAATAAAAAATGCAGGGGTAGGTATGCATTTTGGAATTAAAGAGAGAGTAATAAAGATGGCTTTTGGAATTGAGAATGCAGAGGTGGGGATGCATTCTGAAAAAAGAACAGACTTGGGATATACTTAGAATTTTAAATGCAAGATTCACTGTGGAATTTGGAATACTGGATTGAAGAGATATTTAAAAATTATTAAATTCCGGTTTGGAGATTTTGACGTTTGAAATACGAGGGGGAGATGCATTTTGGAATTTACAGGCGCGCCGGTATACACGCGCTGAGGGACACTCGAAGGGTACGTAAATCTCTACTGCCCGAGTGCGCGTCTGCTCTTCTGCTATTGCTCGTTACCTGGCTAATGATTTTTTCATTCAAATCCTCTCGTGATTTGTTTTTTTCGTTCCGCTTCGTTCCTCTCTAATTTTTTTCTTTTTCTCTTTTTGCATTTTCCTCTTTGTTTCCCTTCCTCTCGTTCTTCCCTTTGCTTCCTGTCGTTATTGCGAAATCCTTCCTCGTTTCGACAGGTCGAGGAAAGCTCGTAGCGAATATACTCTGCGTTATCCCCCGAGCGTGTTTTCCAACCTCGTACACGGTTTTAATTAATTCGATTCAGTTTCAAATGGAGCAACGAAAAATGAGGCGCTTCAATTCCATCTTATCAAGAGTAAGCTATCCCGTATGTGGAGGTTAAATATATCCCCGAATACATTGAATTATTCATCTTAAAAGCACCATGAAATTTTAACGCCTTCTAGAAATGTAAGATCATTTGGATATTAAATTCAAATGGAAAAAGTACATCATTCCAACAAGAGGGAAGAGCAAACTTTTTCTACTCGAATTCCACTATTATTGGATGAGGATTAAAAAATGTATCAAGCGATAAGTCTTTATGAAATAAAAATATATTCATTATTTCACCATTTTTCACAAAATAATTAAATAGCTGAATACAAATAAGTAAAAAAGTAGCTTGTAGCGAAATAGATTCTACAGAATGGTTACAAAACGAATGGAACTAAATCTTCCCAAACTTTTACAATTTTCGATCATCAAAATTTCGGCCGATTTATAAAACAATAAAAAAATTATTTTTGTTACTGATTAATCATTGTGAAAGCAGTGTGAACATAATAATAATAATAATAATAATAACGTTTATCACGCTTCCGTGGATAATCAGAAGATCAAAGTTCACGAGCTGCACGAGCTCGAATGGCTAAATTCTTGACGCGAATTGACCGTCACTGGGCGAACTTCGAGACCGGAAGTCCACTTCTCCGCTGACCAATTCTGATAGTTATAACAACGAGGTGGTACCAGCTCGTTCACCCAAAGTTCTCCGCAAGTTTTCAAATATCGCGCAAGCCCGTCCGTATTCGCGCGAGTACAAAGTGTATGATGGACTTGAGTCGCTCTGCGGAGGGGCTTTGAGGGTGAAAGTGACCAACTACATCGTGACCATGTCTCGAGGACTAACGCAGTCGGTTTAATCCTTCGAGTTTGGTTTCGACTAAAGAGCTTTCAAGATATTTCGAGCCCACAATGGCTGGGGGTTACTTTGACCCTGGTTGTACTTTGAGAACCTTTGAGAAGCTTCGCACTCGAAGGATTCAAGTATTAATTGATTTTATCGCCTATCGATTTTCTCCAATAATTTGAAATTCCTTGATTGCAAATGAGAGAAAAAAACAGAGGAAAAGTAAAATATTTTATATGCTGATGGTCATTTCTAGCTAGGGAGTAAATAAGAATAATTATATACCTTTATTTTTACAGAAAAAGCTAAAAAAATCCATGGAATTTATTTTGTTATCATTCAAATTCTGCATTTTCTCTTTAATAGACATTTGCAAAATTATCCAGCTCTGAATAGTCGCAAACTGAACGGGTCATCAATTTTCCGTTTTCACTATTCTTATTTTATAAAAATTTCTCTATTCACTATTTTCAATATTTTGCTGTTTCAATATTTTACAAAATTTTGTAAAGTAATATTTTCGGAAATGTCAAAGTTTTTTTGGAGATCGTTACTCATTTATTGAAATCGAATTTTGGAATGTCACTCGAAACGATCAGTCGGTCATGCGTGGACTTGAATTCATAGATTTTGAGGAGTTGAATCCTCTTCGAGCGTTTGTCAATGACAGTACAGAGGACAAGACCCACTGAGGGTCGCGCTGTCCAGACGGTTGGATAAAATGGGTCCAGTGATGCATTAAACGCACAGAGACACGTTAGCAATTCAGTACACTTCACGGGCATGAACACTGCCACAAGGGTGACACTCATAACCATATCTACCCTTGATATTCTACCTGGGATAAATATCTATGGAGAGTACATGAATGTTAGCTCGTTCTCACTCACTCTCTTACTCTCTCCCTCCTTCCTGCCCGTGGTCTCTCTCGGTCTTTTCCTTTCGCGTATGCACTCACGTGGTTAACCGCATAATCGTGGCAATGCACCGTTCATTGCCGTAAAGCGTCCGTGGATCCCGGCCATTCATTAGTTAGATGGGTGTGCCTCTGTGTGGGCTTTCGAGGACGCGCAGTTCTGCCATGCATAAACACGCATGGACATTCATAAATAAATGCTTGTACGCTATTTCCGGGCAGTCCCATTTCCAACAAAAGTCGTCAAGTCGACCAAAAACGCTAGCCCTAATCGAAGAAAAATACTTCCGGTCTGGAAAACGGAAATGCCAATTTACAATAATTTTTTTGTTCAACTTTACTCCAACCTTATGAAAACTTTGATTGATTATGTTTATTCTAGATGTCTTTGAGAATCTTTACCAATTTTTCGACAAGAATGTGGACCGAAATGGCAGCCCTGGGTTCGTATAAACCTAAGCTCTTGTCGAGACCTAATGGTGCCTGGCTGTCTCCAGTGTTGGAATTGGAGTTGGATGCATGTTGGAATTAAAAATGGAAGGTTGAGATACATTTTGGAATGGAAAATATAGTCGGTAAAAATTTGATAACTCGAAATGCAAGGCTGGACACGAGTCTTGGGTTTAAAACAGCAGGACTGAGAATACGTTTTGAAATTCGAAATGCAGGAATGAGCTGTATTTTGTGATTAAAGATACATTGGTGTGGAGACATTTTGAAATTGAAAATGAACGGATTTTCAAATTCAAGTTGCATTTACAAAGAATTAATTTTGAATTTAAAAGCATTCTTTTTTGAATTTGAAAAGCAGGAGTGGGTTTGATTGTGGAATTAAAAAGGCACGATTGGATATGATTGAAATTTCGGTATGAAAAATGCTCAAAAAAAAAATTCCAATTAATCAATGACGGAGATCATCATCAAGAATACTAGTGATATTTCCATTGGTTTTTCCTTTCTCTTTTTCTTCGCATCGAAAGATTTTTCAGTGATTTTGAAGAGCTCATTTTTTGTAAAGTTTTTGTTATGGTAATTTAGTGGTAATGTGAGTTGATAAGTTTATCTATTTTATTGGCATTATTAGATGTTAAAAATTATTATTATTAATTATTTATTAATTATAAGGATAAACATTTTGATAATGTTCCTTGTCGATATTTAACTAAAAAAATTGGTGAAACTGAGGTATATATTCTCGTCGAATTACAACAAAAATTTTGGAACCACCAGCAATAGTAATTCGAAGTGGAAAATCATCAAAACGTCCTTCGAACGGTGTCAGTACAAATCATCATCAAGAATACCAGAGATATTTCCTTCTGAATTTTGAGAAACGAGACACCCCGTATATTCTCTAAAGCGTGCAAACGTATGTGTCGTACGTGTGCCCGAGTTCAATTGTTAATGTGTAAGTACGCGTGTACATGTAAATACATAAATAGCAAGACGTGTTTCCGGGTGGCGCTGGTGGTGCTGCTGGTGCACTGTTATGCGCTGTTCGCCCGGACCTTCCTGACCCACTCTACTTGGCAATTTCGACGATTACTCTTCGGGAATGATAATGTACCGTTGCTGCACCGCTGCCACAGAATCGTTTATCAATATCTGCCGATTTCTCAATTCCAAGCGAACGTCCTACCGTGAAGCTCCAGGCGCATTAAATGGCTCAATGGAAAATGCCACATATTCGAAGTTGACGTTTAAAGCTCGGAAGAGCTTGAGAACCGAGGAAAAATTTCCATTTATCGGTCATGGTACGATTTTTCGATTTTTTTATTCATTCGATAATCACGAGTATTACCGTTACCGTTAATATTTATTTTATTAAAGTAGATTTGATTCGGAGTATTTGTGAACTTGCAAGTAGTACAAACTACTTTAAGTCGGACTTTCTATGCTGCCTGAATGCGAAACTGAGAAAGAGAGAGAGAGAGAGAAAAAGCGAATTGGAATGAATGAAGAGGTCGAGCTGATCGATATTTCGCAATGATGGAAGTGGATTCCGCGCTGAATTCCCTTTCAACCCTTTCAACGTGGGTTTCATCAAAAATGAAAAAATGAAATGAACATATCATATCCAGGGCTCCAATTTTCTCTTAATTACAATTGAAATTTATTATTACAGTGAAAAGGCAAAAAATATCGTTATTGCCGATGCTCCCTTTAATCCTGTATAATTGAGGGAAGCTCCGGGAAGCGAGAGCTTTCTTACTTTTGCCCTTTTTTGTACCCCGGCCCTTTGATTATTTGATGGGATTGAGCTTTTATGAGGAACATGGAAAAAAGCTACTTTTGATGGCAATCAAAAGTGAGAAAGCGAAAAGAAGATTTTAGCACGCCCTGATATATGTATATTTATAAGGGCGTGTCAAAGAAGATTTTTTTATTTTCTCGATTACACATATTTTTTTTATAATATACATTTTTATAAGCCGGTATCGATGGAGAAATTGTCAGGATTCGCTTCCGGAACTGCTTCAAATTAAACAGCGACGCGCATAGCCAATACCCTGAGAGGTGACCGTTCCTCCTCATTTTTTCGTTTATTCTCTTTCGACAATGTTTTTTTTTCTAATTTATACGAACCTTCGTCAACACATGTAAACTAAAATAATTGTTTATTAATTATAACTAACTACGCCAAATGAAAACATATCCCTAATTAAGCAAAAAACAATTAAATTGAAACAAAAATCTTTTTCTCATTCACACTGTCCGTTCGAAGTATCATCACCGATGTCCAGAAGCACTTGTCTTCCGGTCGATGGGTCAGCACAGTCAAGCGGTCACCGCTCCGAGTATCGACCACGCGAAATACCGGTCAACTATTTTTGATACTCACGAGGCAGAACGAAGGATGAAAATATTTGAGGAACGTAGAACGAAGCAATAAATCGTGTTGATCTCGGATATCCTCTGGAGCCAATGGGGAGAGTACGATGCATATATGCGGAAAAACAATTGAATTTTTACATTCGCGGTGTAATTCAGGAGGATTTCGACACACGATGTATTAGACGTTTCTTCCGGTTTTTACGTTTGGTGTGTGGGTGTTTGGGCGTATCTCGACAATGGCCCGGTTTATCCGAATCCTCGGAATAAATTACGCGCTTACCCTCATCGTCTCGTTGTCTTCCCCACGTCTGGATGCCCAACGTGAAAGAGAGAACTTTCTTGTCGAGACTTCCGGTACCCGTGAGCATTCGTGATTTCGAATTTTTTGGCGCTTGGCAGTATCAACGGTCCCATGACCTCGAACTCCTCGACGAGTATAGGTAGTTTCGGTGGGCCACAAATTCGTGCATCTGCTGCATGAATATAGAGTACAACGTACATTCCGCACATCGGGCTTGATGATATTCGCTCGACGCTGCACGGGGGATTCGAACTCGAATCGATTGTGATCAAACTCTCGAAGATATTTTAAACATTTTTTTTTTCTGCCATGCTGAAAATTTATCATTGAGATTCGGGGATTTTTTCGTCGCTTCATAGGCAGTCGAAACTTCCATTGATGTGCAACGAAAATTCTCGGTTTTTTTCTTTCGTTTCTTCCACTTTTTCTTCGTACCGAAAGATTTTTCACTGATTCTGAGGACTTCATTTTTTTGGAAAGCTTTTTTATGGTTATTTAGTGGCATTGTGAGTTGATAAGTTTATCTATTTTATTGGCATTATTAGATGTTAAAAACTAGTATTATTAGTATTATTATTATTATTATTATTATTATTATTATTGTTGTTGTTGTTGTTGTTGTTGTTGTTGTTGTTGTTGTTGTTATTATTATTATTATTATTATTATACGAAAATAAAAGATAAACATTTTGATAATGTTCCTTGTCGATATGTAACCAAAAAAATTGGTGAAACTGAGGTATATATTCTCTTCGAATTACAACGAAATTTTGGAATCGCCAGCAATAGTAATTCGAGGTAGAAAAGGACCAAAACGTCCTTCGAACGGTGTCAGTACGAATAGCATCGTTCCATTTGAGCGAAAGAAAATACTGCGTTTAGTTCATTAAATAATACAATAAACGAGAAAAGAATATGATAATTTCGTAAAAAATGAAGCATTTCATTAAAAACGATAATCTTTTGATAGCCCAGTATTCTGATAAGACTGACAGGCGTTACTCTACGAACGTAGAATACTTATGGAAAACTGGGTTTTACAAAACAAGCTAAAAGTTGTTGTTTCAAAAATGTATTCTTTATGAAATTTCTTGATGGAACAAAAAATATTTTCCAATTGACTATTACCAACGAATTCACTAAAATTGAAGATTTTTCAGTTCCTGCGTACGAATGAACCTTGAAACCTTTAACAGTTAGATTATTTAGCTCTATTAGGATAAATAACGTTATTCGGTCCCAAAATTGAAGCTGGTGTCACATCGTGCCCCAGTGAGTCCCGGGGTTCACCCAGGGGTTCAAAACCGTATAACTGAGTCCGAAGTATTAAAAGATAACTCTAGGCTAAGCTCTCGCTGATCCGACGAAAATGAAACTTCCTGTTCCTTTTTAGGTTCGAATATGCATTTGTAACATGAGTTACACGGGACCTGGAATGGCCCATAGGAATGTATATAAATATATATGAGGGTACAGAAGTGAGGGTAGGTAGTGAAGAGCATCCAAAAGCCAGACTAAAACCCTTGCCCTCACTCTCTCTCTCTCTCTCTTTCTGCCCTTTTCTCTCTTGGAAAACTCTCATCTCCGAGCTTCCTTGTACATCCTGTTCGTGTGTCGTCATCGTGTCTCTCGCGCGTCCGTCCACAGAGGAGGAACCCTCTCCTGACACTCTTGGCAAATTTCCACCGTTCTTTCTCTCTATCTCTCTCTCGGTCTCTTCGCCCTCACTTGCCTACCCTTTCCCGGCGTCTCAACATCGTGGTGTTGCGAGAATGGCCTCTGGAGAGTGAAACTCGAAAGCCAACGTCATCTTCTCCCTCTTCTCTACCCCCACTCTTCTCTTTTCGACTGTACTACGGGGTTGATCCTTTGTTTCGAAATAATTGTTTCCTATGGGCTCTGTACGGTTCGTTGGCGTCCTCCTTCTCTCTTAGCCACTCGTGATAACGTCAAGGCTTGTGGAAGGGCTTGCGAGTACGAGAGAATACGAAATTTATCATCAGAGGGCTCGCGTATAACGAAATCAAAATAACGGTAGCGCCCTCATTTGTTTTTCACGTCTCTTCAATTATTCATAAAAAAATTTTCAGGCAGTGTTATTGTTTAGTGCTGTTGATGTCGTTACGGTTTTATCGATTGGGAGGAGAGGCTAGAACTTCATCAGGAAAAGTTATCAGCTTCTGGATTGAAAGTCTACTGAGGATCAGCGTTGAGACGACGTTTTGAAAAAAACGTGAATGTTTTTCGTATATTTTCGTGATTAAATTATTAATTGAATAAATGCCCTATCTGATTAGTATGCTTTTATTATTCAGACCTTATCTTTAACCAGGCGAGAGTGTAGTAAGAAATGTAACATAATGATAAATTTTATTAAGCCCCAGTTAACAAAAACTTTCCGGCAATTCAGGAATTAGAAATAAAATATATAAATTTTACAAAATAATAAGTAAAATAATCTAACAAAAAATACAAAAAATGCAAAATAAACCAGAAAAACACAATACAAATAAAATAAATTCAATATGAACCAAAAAACGCAAAATAAACCAAAAACACACAAAATGAATAAAAGCTGCAATATAAACCAAAAAACCCGATATGAATAAAAGAACGCAGTATGGGACAGGGTTTGACATACCCTTTTACCAAATTGACTGTAAAACTAGGTTCTTAAGAAAAAGTATTATTTTAAAAATTTTACATTACTGCAAACAAGTTACAATGAATTTTCATCGACATTAAACGACAACATTGTGGGTATGACATCCCCTGCCACACTCTCGCCGAGTTGAGCTGGAAGACCCTTTATATTTCTAAGTGCGCACACTTGACCCAAACGACTGTACACTGTTCGCTTTAAAATCTGTTTAACACAAGGGTGTGAATTTTAAAGGAAAAATTTTCCCCTCGATTGTTTCACCTTTCGTCACACCGACAAAATTTTGTCGCAACGAGTGTAAAAAGAATTACCTTGTGTATGCTCCATAGATTGACGACTGTATGTGTCGGGTAATAAAAAATAAAAAATCGTTCAAACCACCATCGCAATCCAATAGATCGTTCTTGCACCGAGAGATGTTATATGTGCCATAACAGTTTGACCTAACAACCCCGAAATTAAACTCGACGTTTCGCGTATCGTGTTTTTTATTTTTCGTTTTTATTTTGGTATTGTTTTTCGTTCTTTTTTGTTTTATTTTTTTTTCGCCACTGCCAACACTCCCGCGTATGTCACGGCAAATTTTCAACACCGGCATATCGGTACACAGTAATCACTGAAAAACAACAATAAAAAGTAAACTACAGGCTCAAATCACGATTCGTTCGAGGTTCACCGACTAGCTTCTACCGTTCGAGCGCTAGATGTTCATCGGTCACGTTCTATTGGGCTTTTTACGTTCGGAAGTTTCCAACTCGTGCCTTCACGCTCCTACCATTTCGTGGCCATAAAAACTACCTGATTTATTGGTCTCAAAAGCCATTATTGATTTTTGGAAAATTGAAAAATAAATACATGTATCGGAAACGCGATCGAAAATTCTTTCGAAATTTGCTCTCAATATTTTTTCCGGGTAGAAGAATAATGATAACATTTTTTTTTATTTCGAAAGTTATTTTAGCAGCAACGATTCTTCAAGCAATTCCTTATAAAGAAATTCTTCGGCTGATTGAGTTTTCAAAAAATGTAATATGCCGGTTTGTAAAAAAAATTCGGTACGTTGCACCGTTTCATGAATTTTGTAATTTATTATTTATAAATTTATTTATATTTATTATAATCGTACACTTTCCGTTCGTAAACCTGGGTATTTCAAGTCCCACTGCTTTTTAACCCCTTTAATACACTCAGATAATTCTGAAAATATTCATCCCACTGATTTAATTACTAATCACTTTAAAAAAGAACTCGTTTTGTAAATCTTACTCTGGAACGTCAGAAAAAATTAACGATACTTTCCAAAATTCATTTTTGTGTTAATTTTCATACATTTTCGATATGTGTATTCAAAAATAGAAATGAATCTTGCTATGAACACGTTGGAAGCAAGGTTCAGTAGTTTGTAAAATTTGATAAATATTTTTTGTATCTTTTTTGCTTTTTCTATACTAACGTTGTGTTTTTTGTTCATTTTTAATTGTATCAAAGGATAAACTTTTGAAATACCCGTTTCGAATATTTGGTTTCGTAACGTGGATTCTCTCTTTCTCTCTGAAACCGTTAACTTGGGCCCAAGCATGAAATTGGCTAAATTTAATAATCCGAACACCACACACTAATCCTATCATCAAAGTCCTGAATAAATTAGATAAACGAATCATCATAAGATGGCCCGTAAATTGAATCCTTCGAAAATATCAATATCATAAGTATAAGCTCGAGACTCGAAATACCATCTCAAGTATACCGAAAGACCCACAGAATAATTGAAGTTTGGCCGATTTGTAAATCCTGTCTATTTCTACCGAAGTATAAAAGTACATCTATATTTATTTACGTGTTTCGCGTAATACGCATATAGCTGACGGGTGTTTGTATTCCCAGCAAACATTACACATAGAAACAAAAGCTTGTCTCGATATCAGGGGTTGGTAGAGGTTCCTGAGAGGCTTTGCTAGCCTTCGAATCGTGTTCCTATTTATCTTACGTACATATATACGAACGAAGGGCTCCTTTTCTCGAGATGTGAGAAGATAGTCATGAGGGCTAAGAGACGCCAAGAAATAGATATATATATATATATATATAGACAGAGATGTTGACCTCGAGGAGAAACCAAAGGACCCTGCGCCGTTTACAGAGGACGACCTCTTCCGAAACCCTCGAAAAGTAGCATAGATTCCTATTATTGCTCTGTTCGAGGCACCACCTGGGTTTCCTTCGGTCGAAAGGTATATAAGTAGATGATGGAAGGGAAAGGACAAGGTAGAAAGAGAGAGAGAGAGTGAGGGAGAGAGATTGAGAAGGAAAGAGATGGACTAGAAGATGTTCAGGACCAAAAGCACTCCTGATAGGACGTACGTATAATTCGAGAATGCCCTCTGTGGTCTCTTTCCCTTACAACGTTAAAGTCTCCCTCGAGTAGTGGTCCCTAGTAAATGACGACTACAATCTATGACCCTATATATGTCAACACATACATGCACCAATATACACACAAAGCAACGTTAGATCCTCAAATAAGACTCGTCCTATCTCATGCACCGTTTCAACCCTTTCCCTAAACTCATCCTGTCTATTAGCCTGTCAAAACGTCAAAACTGGAAAGATAACTTCATTGGGGTGCAATATGCATTCACTGGTACTCCTTCTACGAGGTTGTTGAAGGCACTTGCATAAGCAACCTTCCGTTACCTATATCAATGTTCACTCCAACCATACGAAAGGACATAAACCATGCCATTTGACAGACTCCAGGTAACTCACTTGCGCCCTTCTTACACCAGTTGACATGTTTAGGGATGTAACCAGGGTTGGTTATACATCACACGAATATCCGGTGAGCTCGTTCGTCAGTTCTCTTCAAGAATATCTCATTATTATTCGGTTCTTGTACTTCGGTAAGGGCAAAGAACTGGAGTAGGGGTAAAGGGGGCTTACGTACCTTTCGTACACACGATCGAGAATGTCATTTTTCACCTCAACAACGGTTTTCATAGAACCGGAAGTGGCGGAGTCCGGGGAGCGGTTTACTGACACCCATCCAATTTAGGCTTGCCGAATCACGTAACGAAACCATTTTCTACGCGATATCACGCCTCGTATTGCCGATATAAGTGCGCTCGTGGAATTTGAATTTTTCGGTGGACCGTACCGACCCCCGAAATAACAAGATCGATCATTCAACCACGGCGAGATAAATCATGCGGATCATTCTTCTTTTCGTGTTTTTGTCTTTTTTTTCTTATCCGATTGAGAATTTGTTTCTTATCGATTGCGAAGAAACGTCTAGAGCTCGATTTGTCGTCGATTTTACGACTTCCGTTTATTTTCGGGCTAATCAAGCGACGGGAGTCTAGGACACGTCTAAAATCGTGATCGGTAACCATGCAAATCGATTTTTTTATTTAATCGCTGCTACAATTTTTTTTTCTACATGATGAATTGATTTTTTTTTTCATTCGAAATTTTTCGATTACAATGACGTTGGGGTTACAAGCCTTCTTACGTTTTCAAAAAAGTCGGATTAAATGTCCTCTGAAATTGGCCAAAAAATTGCAGTTTTCCACAGTTACTACGCAGAGTTTCTTCGATGCCGAGAAAAAAAATTGCCATACTGGATTTTTCTACTTTTTCTACTAACGATATTTCTCTACATTTCGCGTTCGCGAAATTTACTTTGAAGATGGGCGCAAATAACTTTTGTTGATTTAATGCATCGACTGAAAGGAGAAAACCCTTGAGCTTTTCCTGATTCATGTGAGTTTGAACTTCGAACCCAATGCATACTGCGTGTATATTTTTAGAACATACGAACGAAAATACATGGACGAACGCATGTAGAGGGTAGTTCCGAAAGAAACGCTAAAAGAAAATATTTGGATAGCGAGTATTATTAATTTTACAAATTATTCATTTTACGGTATTTTCCGATTTTCCAAAACATATTTTTTGGAGTTTCCTTGCAGCTGCTGTTTGTATTTTTTGCCGTATTTTTGTGCATTTACTGCGGAAAATGATTTTTCTTTCATTTAATACAAAAATCCAAGCCATTTTCGATCCTTATTGAGCTGAATACTACAAAACACCAAAAGCCTTGATTTTTTAATTGTGTATTTTTATTTTCATTGTATTTTGAATGTTTATATTTTTTAGATAATTTATTTGGAATTTTGAAGTTATTGTTTCCAAAGTTTTCAGTATTCCGTATTTTTTTTAATTACTTATATTAAATTGCGAATGTCATTTGGATTTAAAATGTTACATTACGTAAATTAGAAGTACACTTTTCTTTTAACTATCAATAAAAACCCAAGGCATTAAAGTTGATTTTTAAATTGAACTATCATTCATTCATTTTCTAATTAACAGAATTCTCAATTACCTGCATATTACTTTTAATTAAAGTATTTTTTGAACGGAAGATAAAAATTAATTACTTGCATCACAGTTTACCGAATTACTAAATATGTTTCAAACAGTACATAGAAATTAAAGTCATTCACATAAATATCCAATCAATATATCTACTTATTGATGAACGAATCGCAAAAAACGATCGCCAGAAAAGTTGCATACAAAAAAAAATCGAATAGAAAAGTATTTTTGTATTGTCAAGATATTTTCAAAAATCGGAAAAAAACCTAATTTTAAACAGCTGGAAAGTTTCGACATGGAAAAAAGTGTTTTTTTCATTCTGAAAATTTATAAAGATCGTAGAGAGCACGTGATCATTTAATTACACAAGATATTATCGTGATATTATTATTCGGTAGTGACTTTTCGTTGAGAGGTGATTTTTTGGGCCACCCTGTACACGTCCGAGTTTCCTCAAGTCCAGGACAAAGTTGGAAACATTGGGTCATGATATTCTTGTCTTCAGTCCAATGCATCGTCATTATTTTCTTTTCCCGAAGTTTCGATTTGTTGCGCGGGTGGGTGGCTGGTTGGGTGACCGGATGGCGGAGGTTTGCGTACGCGGCTCTCACAGAGCCGTAAATAGTAATCATGCGTAGAAAAGCCGACCGAAGATATAAATTCATCGCGAGGTCTCCCGGCGTATAAAATACGGGGTTTAACGAGAACATAGATGGCAAAAGTTTTAAATGAATTCCCGAGTGAAAATTGTATTATGCTTGTACGTGGCTACATCCCACGGAACATTGATTATAGATCGTTGAATTAATGAGTTTTTGGTTTCCCCCGGAATCGCGGAAATTGAATGCCAATGAGGATGAACGCGGTTGTCGAGGCAAAAATGACAACAACGTTGCAAAAATCGAAATTAAACTTTCCGCCCCGTCAAATGAAACAGCCACGCTTTTATTTTACGTCTGAGTCTGGACTGCCAGGATTATCACGTTTTTCCCTTCGCTTTCAACGGTTTTTTATGTTTCCCGGTGCTAAATAATGAACAGTCGAGCTAGTGATTTCTTTTTATTCCTCCTGTAGAAATGGAGCAAACTAATTTTTTAATCTTTGCGCCATTCGATAGACACGTGACGCGATCTGCATAACGGAGAAACATGGGGGGCGTTCAATTATATATTATAGGAAATTAACTTTTAGATATTACTGAAGGCAATATATTTTTAAAAATGGCCAAAAATTCTTCAAAATTTGTCAAATCATTATTCTCAACAGATTAATCCATGAATTAATTTGAAATCGTTTACCGAATAAATATTCATAAATATTCGAACCAAGGCCGATACTATACTTTTGCAAAAAGCAAACAAAGTTTACTCCAAAAATAATCAAGACTCACTCTTTTAAAAATCATAAAAACTAGTCCCCACTAAAAATCAAAACATTGAATTCCCAGACAATTCCGGAATTGCAAATATTCCTAGAGCGAAAGCAACAAAAACAGAGCACTATGAAAAAATAAGTATAAATAAAGACAAAAAAAAGCTCGTCAAGGGTCTGACAGATCTTGAGAAAAAAAACAGTGTAATTACTGTTCAAGCTCCGAATCGTATTGCACGCAATTAACCGTACATTCCGAGTCAACAAGGATGAAAAAAAAATGGAATAGTGGCTGAGGGGAACGAAGGGGGAGGTTCGTGAGATTCCAACAACGTATGAAGCGGTAATCACGTCGAATGGCGTGCCGGAGTGAGGGCGTGAAGTATATACGAGAGAGAGAAGAGGGGGGAGAGGGTAAAAGTTGCGAGAGATACGTGACAGTTTGGCGGGGTTTGTGGAGTACCGGGGTTAGAGAGGGGAGGGGGGTGGAAGGAAGAAAGCTTCGTTCATGGCATATGTGGAGTGCGTGACTGGTCTCGAGGGCGAGATGTCACGGAATCATGGAGAAAGAGGAACCGTTCGCCTCTTCCGACACGGTCTCGAGGAGTTGGAGGGGCGTGGGTCCAAAGAGGTCAGAAAAGGATGATGACTCTGTCCTGAGGGAGATTAAAGGTCCCCGTTCTCATTTATGATCTTATGCAACGTGCGTGCAATATTATATAAACCATGAAGTATAACAAAAAAAGGGATGAAAAAAAAACAAGAAAAGAGGTAAAGAGGGAGGTGGGGAGAATCAACATTGCATATTAAACGGTGAACGGACTCCGCGTCGCAACCTCTTCACCTCTCGGATACTCAGCTTTTCTGAAATTTGGACATCGTCATTCTCAGACATTCAGGATGTGCGATTACTCGTACCAAACCCATTGGAACACCCGAGTAAATACATTTTTCATTGAATAACTAACTACTCTGTCTAGACGGGAGAGAGACGTTTTTTCGCGGGAATTTATTTATTCATTGACCCGTGTGTTTCGGGGATTAAACTACTGTTTAAATTTAGGGTTTCACTGGATCGACCAACGGTCAAAAAGTTCGATCGATTTGGGGGCAATCGTTGATTTATGAGTTCGAGTCATGTAACGGATGTTTAACTTTGTAAATGGTACATTTGGCAATAAATAAACACTCGAAAAAGTTAATATTTCAATTTAAATAATTAACGAAGTGATATACTGGTATGAGGTTTTATCAGTGGCTGGACATCGTTTTGCTGGACATCTGGAACAGATGTCCAGCAAAACGATTATCGATTTTTACATTTAATTAACACGTTCTGATAATTTAATTATTATCAATAATCATTCAAAAACCCAATATGTAGCGACTTTTCCAATAATCGCTAATTAATTTGTCTTTACAAATCTTTTAATATTGTATAAATTTACTGGCACGTGCGGAAGTCCATTTATTTGAAACTCAGCTTAATAAATAGCTCGTTTCTCATTTTGTGGTGATATAACATCTATACAATTTTCGGCACTTCAGTTCCATTCGTTTTGCAAGACTCAACGTCTTAATAAACTGTTTTCCCATAAACTACGTCGTCAAATTCATTCATTTACGACTACTAAATAATTCAGTAAAAAATTCTAAAATAATTCGTGTATTGTTATTTAAACACGAACTATGAATGTTTGAAATTTCAAAAATTTTATCGACTTTTTTGTGTCCATCTAGAAATTAAGTTATCGTGTATAAAGTTTACTCGTGCCGAGCCTCGTACGTTCATCGAATTCCATTTTTACCAGCTACGAATAAATCTGCAATGTGATATAACAATAAGAATAATATTTTCGATCATATGGCGATATTTTCGTTTTATTTTTACCGGAAATGGATATGAACTTTATGCACCAGCGCGTTCTGCATTATGTTACGTATTTTCGATGCAATAAAACTACATTTCTCCACGTTCGATCCGATTTTTTTTCCGGTGTCTCCATTTCTCATCAGTTTATTAACATACATCGGAATTCTGATTTTTCCGTATGGAACGGAATTTAATACTGCGAGCATAGCGGACCTCGAGAGTTTCTCTATTTACACTCCAGGTACAACGAATACGTTTTCTTTGTTTTTTTGTTTCAGACGTACCAGATCCACCGGGGCGTCCGATAGCAACGAACTTCACATCCCGGTCTATCACGATATCATGGGCGCCCAGCGAAAACTCTCACAACAACCCGATCTCTCACTACATTATAAATGTTCGGTAAGTTACACGAGATATTTAATGCAAGTTGTACGTTTGCAAGTTCCACCTAGAAGCGATAATCCACACGGAAATACGGGGTCGTAGTTTAAGTCGTATGAAAAACAACAACAAACACTTTTTTGTACATGTTTCAAATTTTTTAATTTATTTTTCCTCCTTTTTAAAATTATTTTTCATTCCATCAAATGTTTAATTCATTTTCCACTCTTTTTTTCACTTGCCAGTTTATTTTTCAATGTATTATTTTGAGTGTATAATTTATTATTTATTCATTTTTCTGAATTCCGAATTTATTCGTTTTATTTATTAAAAAATGGGTTCAGTTTGAAAAATGATTTGTTTTATTTTGGTATATATTTTATTTATTCTATTTATTCTCTCAGCTGAAATATTCAAACTGAATAACGAATTTTTTTTACGAAAATCACTGAAACAATTCCGAGGACCCTCGTCTTGAGAATGAACAACATAAACCTAGAAATAAAAGAAATGTTTTTTAATGACGATTAGAATAAGTAAATGAAAGAGGGAAGAAAAATGTTGATTGCATGATGAAGGTCCAAGCTTAAACGTCACGAGGAAGGAACAACTCTCGAGTTAATTCTGTCCACGGTGGTGTCACCAATAAAAAGTCAGACCTGCCTGGATAATTCTCTGGAGCCTGGAAGCTTTCTCATAAAAATAAATGGCTGATAGCTGATAAAAAAGTTTATTCGTTTTTCACTGAGCTGTTCGAGTCGCCAGGATCATTGAGAAAAACAAAACTACGTGGACGTTTATTTCTGTTCTCGAGTTTCACGAGAACAGCGAGGCAAAGGTTTCATCATGATAAAAAGTCATCGACCTATTTTTCCAAATCTTTTTAGGGTTCCTTACCTCAAAATGAAAAAACGGAACCCTTATAGGATAACTTTGTTGTCCGCCCGTCCGTCCGTCTGTCAAGACCCTTCATCTCCGGAACGCGTGGATATATAGGGTGGAAATTGAAACCATATATTTAGGTCTATATTCCCTAGAATCTCTGAAAAAATCAAACTTCTAAGTTAACGTAAAAAGAACATAAGCTGTTTATGCCGCAAAAACATGTATATTTCAACTCTCAAGGTTAAATTTTTAGGGTATTTTCCGTAGACCTAGAACTATGAAATTTGGCAAGTAATAACGTCTTATACCACAAAAATAGGGAAAAATCTCAAAACTATACATTTGTAATTAAATAATTAAAAAAACTCGGAAAAAACTGCGCGACTATATTCCTGAACTAATATGTACCTACAAATTTGTACGGAATCCTTGATAGGCGAGTCCGACTCGCACTTATGTCCAGGTTGTTTTTTTTCACGTTTGTCTTGTTTCTGAGACGTAAATCTCGCATCCCCGAAAAGCTCAAAAATGCAAACACGTAATTTACCATCCCGAGGTTGAATAACTTTTGTTCGACCGTGAGAAGGAGATATGCAGGACTCGCTTCTTCCAAGAAGGGCACATTCGATTACGTTTCCCTTGTTTCCCGTTTCTTCCATCCCAGACAACGAAACACGGAGGGAAGAGGAATATGGAAGTGCCCGGAGCTGTAACGAAGAGGAAATGCTCAGGTTGTACGAACTCTCTTCGTCTTATCCTGGTAAAAGTGTGTATGTGTGTGTGTCTGTGTACGAAGGAAGGGAAAAGGGTGAGAGAAAGCGTTGTCTAGTAGTCGAAACTTAGAACGAGTTGGCCGGCTCTTTTGCCTCGTTGATAGAGCTACAGATATATAGCTATAGATATATCTATGCATATTTTAATACAGGGTGTCCTGAAAAGTGAAGCCTGAGAGTGAATCTTACACGCGTGGGAAAAATTGCGTTTAGACTGTTGCTAACTGTAGAGAATTCTTATGATGGCGTCCCTTGTAAGAGTAAGGGTCCCCGAGGGCTTTGGTTATTAGGTATTTGATCCTTCGATTATGGGGGGTGCCTTAAAGAAGCTATTAAAAGCCATAATTCTTTATTGAGAGTTACTTGAGGCTTTTAAGGCTTATTTGAATTATTAGTTGAATTGAGGCTTATTTGATTGGTGAATGAGGGTTCGTTAATGAAATAAATCTTATAAGGATTAATTGTAGCTTAAAAAACTTTCTTTAAAGGGGTTATATGAAGCTTTCTTTTCTTGATGCTTATTTGAGGTTTTACTTGAAGAGCTTATTTGAGGATTTCCTTGTAGAGGTTGTTTGAGGCCCCCTTACAAGGGAAACCTTGAATACGCCCTTAAAGACGTATAAAAGATATACCACGTGACACGTGAGTTCAGGAGAGATAATCGACATTTAAAAATCACACTTTCTCAAGGAACCTTTTTATCGTTAACTTAAAGCATCAAACTTTGCGTCTATGAATTCTGCACAGACTGATACTCTAATTTTGAAAACTGAACAGTTGGTGAGAAAACCTATTTCGAGAATTTGTGAGGTTACGTCGATCTTCTAGGTGTCCTTGAGAGCTTAAACCTGGTTCTGCTTAATTAGGGTCCCTATACAGTGAGGGAAGTTCAAAGTACGACTTAAATCCTGATTAAATTTTTTAACAATCACAGATGAAGTCTTCTTTTTTAATAATTGAAACTTCAATAATTGAAACTTCAATAATTAAATAATTAAATCAACGGTCCAATAATTCGAACACTTAATTAGCTAATTAGCTAGCTTCTCAAGGCTAAACATGTACAACACGCTCCAGCCTAGTAAATCCACGATTTTCCCATTCTGGGCTAACTTTTTGTCCAACGGTCGATCCAATAACATCTTAACTAGAAATCTGCAACGAAACTTTGAAAAAAGGTGTTTTTCTATGCTGATTTGTCGAAAACTATGACCTATCGTACGATTTCTACTGCTATTGACATCAAGCTACAGACTGGATATATTTTCCTTTTGGAGGTTACTTTTTGGATCACCCGCTATACTCATACAGGCTCACTCACATACAGACATATATGACATTTTCCGCGATTCTCGAGTGTACCACAGATAAAGTACATTGACGCAGAGAGGGCATTCTGGTGGTTGTGGAATACTAGTGAGGGGAGGGAGGTAGTAGGATGCTCCGCAAATCCTACAACAAACTCAATCGTCGGGTTAGGAAATAAGAGCCCCCGGTCTCTCGTTCTCTCTCTCTCTCTCTCTGTCTCTGCCTTTACTTGTATCTATTCCCGGATTCACCTGCTGTGTTTCGTGCTCCACACACGTGGGCGTACAAAGATGAGGGCGAGTCTCTTCGGGACTTGAGAAGATACAGACTGAGTGGTATTGAGGGCGGAAAAGCGTTGTAAGACCTTCAAAACTGTGCTCGAATCCGATAGAGCAATAAATTAGATTGCATTCGTCTTGTTGTTACAGTTGGGCTCAAGTCTAGAGTAGTCACTGTAATTACGTTGGCTCGACGTTTCGCAGAAAATGTACCGATGGAACGACCGATGATAAAACTGGAAGAACAACTCGAATGATCAACTTTCGAGTTTCGGAAAAGTGGAAAAAACGTTGTCAACGTTTAGAAGCTTCATTGAAACGTGCAACTTGAAAAAGTTGTCCCTTCAATCTCCCGATTTATTAAAATCCATACAGGTGTTTTTTTTTTTTTCAGTTTCCCCGAGCCCTCAATAAAATGCTGGAACGACACGAAATAATCAAATCGAAAATGGGTCAATACCTAAAAATCCAAAAGTCCGTAAAGTCGGAGAAATGAAAATAATAAAAAAATCATATTTCATACAAGTTGGCTGGAACAAAACTGTTTATAAAATGGGAGTATTTTCGTTGACCATTGAACAATGGTAAATCGAATTCAAAAGCAGCGGTGCACGGAAGCCAACCCAGTTTACTACTCGAGGCCATGCACCTCCTTTTATACGTTTTTTTTTCCTTTTTTTCCTCCTCACGAATATACATATATACGATATACAGCCTTGCTCAAAAATATATGACAGCCTGTAAGAAAAAGCTGATAACTCGGCAAAAAAAAAAACTCTAAAATTCCAAAAAAAAAAAACGAAACAAAAGCTAATGACGTGCATTCGAAAAAACCAATCACTCAACGATGAGATTAATATTTCCACAAGTCCAAGCATGCAACTTAGCAAAGTTCGAAAATTGTCAAAAAAAACGTAATTTTCAAAATACCGTGCCAGGCACAAAAAAAATCGGAAAAACAAAACCAAAAAAGAAAACCGAAGCTACTTACGTCCGCTACAGAAGGCCGTTTAATAAATCAGTGTCCAATTTGTTTCCCCTGAGATATATAATTATCTGTTACAAGAAAACTTACAAAGTGCTCAACGCTTATGAGCAAGACTGTATAAACCTATACATCAGCATAAATAATACAGTTATACGTGTACACGAGTTCTCATCATCGTCTCGTGATTCTCGGTCGTACATAGCCACGAACGCAATACGGGAAGGCTAACTATGCAATTGCAGGCAACGTGAAAAGCCCCGAGACTTTTCTTCCTCAATTTTTTTTCCCCCCTTTTTCTTCTTCCACGCTTGTTCTCCAGGACGAAGGAACCCATAGAACGGGGGAGGAGCGGGGCAGAGGCGGAAGCGAATAAAATGAAAGAAACGGCCAAGGCGGAGGAAGGGACTGCGAGGGCAAGAAAGCGCAGAGCGTCGAGTAAGAAGTGCAGTACTCGATAAGCGCTCTTTGTTCTTTCATCCCTCTCGCGAGGAGAAGGAAATCCAGAAACGAAGATAGCGCGAGATGGCGACCAGGATGGAAGAACGGGGAGGGGGGGGGGAGGGAGAGACGTAATACACGTCCACTTTCACCGAACAGACCTTCGTCCAACCTCCGTTATCTCTTCTCCCTCGCCACTCTTCCGCCACCACCCTTCGCTATTCTTTTTCAACCTTTAACGTTTTGTCTCCCTCTATCCTTGTCTCCCCAATTTTTTTGCTCGTTTTCTCTCTCGGCGGAGAAGAGAAATTCGCTATCGGCAGTTTAAAGTACCACGCTATATAGCAAATGACCGAGACTGAGCAGGTTGTGTTCGCAGGCAACATTCCGGAAGCAAAAGCGCCCTCTAAGTACACACCTTTAAACCCTGTCGTCTCCAGCCCCTCTCCGTTGTGTAACAACGTAAACATGTGATATTTCTGAAACATACTGAAACGGCGGAAAGCAAAAAACGGAGGGAGAAAAAGAGAAACGAAGGGGCTCGTGTGCATACTGTCTGATCACACGTATGCATCCTCTACTTTCGTTCTCATATTACAACTTCGGAAGCTTGGGGAACAAGTCGAAAGTTCGACGTTCCAACAAAGTTGAACGGTCATAGTCATAGTCTTGTGATGGAACTGACGGATGCAATTTTTTAATTTTTTTTTTTTTACGTTAGATAACCACGTGAGGGAAATTTGAATTTTGAGATTTTTCGTGGACGAAAAGGTTTTACTGATTTATTGAAAATTTGTTTCTTTTGTTTATTTAACTTTTGATATTTTCATGCTGTATTATTTAGTTTTGTATAGGATAGAGATAAGATTGAGCAAGTTTTTGAAAATTCTTTTTATTTCTATTTATTAGAATTTTCTTTTCACTATTTTTTTTTCTCTGCCGTTTCCCGTCATCTTGAAGATATATTAACGGATCGAGACATATCGATTTTCGTGGATACCTGATTCCTATCGTAAATCTAATTTCATTTATGGAAGTCCGATTCACCTTTTAATTTATTCAGCATTTCACAGTTCCCAATTCTCTAGTTGAAGTTTAGCGCAACTGAACCAGGTCGACAGAATTAAAAAATGAATTTCTTTAATGCAAACAGAGCAGCGCGAAAATCGAGTGCGGAGCTACGATATATATTCGGAATATTTCTCACTCTCTGTCTCCCTCTTTTCCTCCTGCACGTTCTTGATTTTTTTTTGCATGGGAGGAAAGAACTAAAGCTATAATAAAAACTACATCGTGAAACTGGAAAAACGAGGGAAAGAGAGAGAGAGAAAATCATAGAGAGAAAGAAGGAGAATTATAGAGAGAGATAGGAAGGGAATTATGGAGAGAGAGAGGGAGAGAGATGGTGATGATGATGATGATATAATTTATTATGTCCTAACCAATACTTTGGGGCAAAAAAGAGATAACCAAAAGAAAAAGTAACATAAGAACTTAAGCATAACTTAAAGTAATATAAACAAAAAAAAGTCAATAATAATAATTATAGTAACGAAAACTAATAATAATAATAATAATATACATAATAGCGGTGATAGTAAAAAAATAACAATAATGATAATAATAATGATAATAATAATATAGTAGACTCTATAACGGCATTTTGTATGATCCAACATATAATCCAAAAAAATCTAAAAAATAGCAAAAAATGGCGACACACACAGTGGATAAACAAAAACCTTAATCATCGGACACAAGCAAGAGAGAGAGAGAGAGAAAGAGAATCAGAGAGAGAGAGAGAGAGAAAAGGGAGTTCGTCATTGGTCTCTCAATGTGGGAGGGTAGTTTTGCCAAATATGAAAGTTTTATCCGGCAGAAGAAGTTTGGAGAGCCGACCCTCGCGGCCTCGGGGCCACTTACCACCTTCTCTCCCTCCCTTTTGCTTTTTCTCTCCTCACTCTTAAAGCAAATTTAACCAGTAATACCAGGAACTAGCGAACATTTTTGAGCCACGTGATAAAGTTCGTTAAAACTTTCGCCGGTTGTCGAGTCTCTCGACGATCATACGAGGGATGGTGGATGTTATTTTTACTCGAGTGGGTTACGTCGTATACTTATCGGTGGTAGCTTGCGGTCCGATTAAATAATTTACCCTTCGAAAAATATTCGTTTCCCTGTGATTTATATTCTTCCTACGAATATACAGACTTTCCAATTCAACGTAAAATACTAGGAATTACTTATTTTCGTTTCTTACTTCACACGCTCCTTGTGGATTTTCCAGTGGAGATTCGCGTCTCGAAAATTCGAAATGGTAAATATATTTCAAACGGAACGACGAAGTCATCTCATTTTGGTGAATTATTTATAATTCATTTCTTGAGAATTTCGAAGGACCGTAAGGTTGAAATGGAGACCACTCAATTTTATTTGTTTGAAATTTCGAATTTCAAGTGTACAATTTTTTTAATTAAGTAATTTTTTATTTTCAACCAAGATTTTTTACAGTTTGTAAAATTACTTAGTTATAATAGTGGTCGCATGGTTTATCTATACGTTTAGCCATACTACGTTAACTCATGAACAAATTGGTTTTTGGGTCGAAAATTTAATTATCTAGTTCGATTTCCGACTTGAGGATCACCTTGGTCAACGTCGATCTAAACCGTTCGATGTGCGAATTGAAAATCACTTTGATTATCTTTGCTAACCCCAAATGGATAATAAATATGAAAAAACTATTTTCCCATTACTATTTACCAATTAATACCATTAAGTCTTTTTCACTTTTTGTCAATGTTGCATGACTGTTTCCATAAATATTGGTACTCCTAGTGATTTCCCTAAGCTTTGGAATTTCTAAGGCATATCCGGTCATACGAAAGTCATGTTATCGCACCGAAGAGAATTTTAAACAAATTCCAATAACTAATTTAAATAACTTCATCGCTTATTAATAATTTTCAATAAAAAAAAAAATAAACCAGACTGTGAATCGGTATTGTGTAAAATTTCAACTTCGTCATACCGACCTGCTCTTCGGAAAAAAAAATCGATGATCGACCTACTTTCGTGACCGCGGAAATCGTGACACGAATATAA
Source organism: Ophioninae sp. B BG-2022a (assembly GCA_030522765.1). NCBI lineage: Eukaryota > Metazoa > Arthropoda > Insecta > Hymenoptera > Ichneumonidae > Ophioninae sp. B BG-2022a. The sequence goes on from JAPYZJ010000180.1 coordinate 59,978, forward strand.
CGAAAATCGAAATATTATTTTTTCATACCGATTTCAAGCGTGCTCTTCAAAAGTCTCCAATTTTTACGAAAGACGGGAATATCGAAAAAAAAGAAATAAAAAATTGTCGTAATTATACTCAACCGAGATACTCTCGTTGAAAAGTAGGAATATATAATCATAGTCACTGTTTCACCATGAAAAACTTCGCGTCGATTAAAACTTTGCAACAGCTAAGAATTTCCTCGTTCTACTCGAAGTGACACGCGAATGTTTCCATCACTGCGAAAAAAAAGTAACTTCCGGATGGAGTACGCTTTGAATTTATACGTCTAACATTAAAAGCTCCATCTCTCAACGATTCCACAGACATTCGCGAGCTTCCACTGCCCAATTCATTATTGGGGCTGCGGTTCAATTATGCAAATGAGATGCATCCTCGACAGAAAAAATCAATTTGGCTGGAAACTTGAGAAAAGAAAAACAAAATTCCATGTTTGATTCCAGGAAATTGCCTGCTGAAAAAAGGGACTTATAGACAGGTAGAAAAAAAAAGAGAGAGAGAGAGAGGAAACGGAAAAAAGGGAGACTCGATTCAATATGATTTGATTTCATTGGGCAATGAATAAAACATAAGACAGAATAAAAAAAACACGACAATTTTACCATTACTCAATCATCAAGACTCGGATATGTAATAATGGAAAAAAAAGTATTATCGAAAAATCAATAAACATGCATGAAATAAAATTTTGAAAAATTAAACGAGAAGCAAAAACGACATAACATAGTTACTTCAAAATATATACTTATACAGACAAAGACAGATTTGATTCATTATCCCTTTCTAAAACCTTTATACAAATAGAAAAAAAATACATGAATGTTTTAAAAAATTCGATAATCGATACTCAGATAAATAATAGTAATAATAGTAAGAAAACAACTGAAAATTGAAAAGAAAATGAATGTTAAAAAATACTTTTAAAGTAATTAAAAAATAATAAAAATTAATAAACATCAGAAAAAAAGACATAAAAAATCGCGTAACCAGCAACTTAATTTAACTAGCCGACTAATATAAAACTTACACTTACACAGAGAGAAGGGAGGGAAGAGACCAAAAGCTAAACCTCACGACCTGCTGATGATGATGGAACAAAAAGAGAGCGAAAGAGGAATCTTTCGAACGCATAGAGTCGTACACATAAATATAGAACGAACTCCCCTCTAATGGTTCTTCCAATCCAACCCTAACGGAATAACACAGATTTATGTACATGTATGTTAAGCTCGGAGTCCACTCCAATTCATCCGAAATTCCAATGGGATAAGGGATAAGGAGAATGGAGGCTGGTGGTCGTTGAGAAAAGCTCTACGAAGGCTGGGTTTATATACAGATACAGCAATAGGCAAGATGGCGGACTGTATATAACTCGTTCCCATAATGTCGTGACGCACCTATTATTTTAGCCACCATGGTAAATATATCGAGCCACTCACTACCAATGGAATAATTTATGACCAAAGATCAACAATTTTTTTGTCATAAATGGACCTCCATTTGTCATTTTTAATCCCACACGAAAAAAGACTTTCCATACTAGAATTCCGGAAGTCCGGATAGAATATATCCTGTCACAATTCATTCTCATATTACCGCTTAATTATTTATTCATGGCGATCGAGCAAACATTTTTTTTTCAATAAAAAACGCGTTTAAAGAAAAATACTTTTTTATCGTGATTTTTATCGATATTTGCAACGAGCTCTCGAATAAAATACTCGCTAGAAATATTAACTGAATTAATCATTAATAGATAAACGATACATTTTTGTAAATTAATAATGTATTTATGAATTACAATTTTTTTTGGCGTATAATTTTCGTATATTTAATAACTTAAAAAAAATTATCTTGTGTATTTTATTAAATAGAATTAAATTTCTATATTGATTCTTTTTTGTAACAATCAATCATTAATCAAATTCCTATTGTAATTAATTATTTAGGTTTTAATTATAACAAACAATTGAACAGTTAACAGATTATTAGTACAATTATTCGATGGTTATTTTTATTGGCTCTCTAATGAGGTGACAGCTCTGACGTTCTCCTCTATCCTTACCGAACCGTATTTTCGATCACAGTTCTACTTGATGTAGAATTCCCCTTACATTGCATGGGTACGTCCATCTTGGAGAATTAATTGGCGAAAGTGCATCCATGTTGAATCTACTTTGGGGGAGTTACAATTTCTTAAATTGATCGCGTTTGCATTTTTCTCGAGACTTCGCTGTCTACGTCGTTCTATCTATCAATCTCCCCCCTCCCTTTCGGTTTGTCGTATTTTTTGTCGCTCCGTTTTTACTCTTTCGCTATTCTCCCTCCGTCTTTCCGTCCCTTGCTTTATTTCACTTTCCCTTTTTTTTTAACTGCCTCTGTTACACTTTTTAAACCCCCCCCCCCCTAATTGCTGTAACTTATTCATCTTATTTTCGACATGGCATTTTATCATCCAGTGTTAATTTGCATAAATCTTATGATTGTAGAATTGTGTTTGATTTGGCATGATATTCTGTACTCTTTTGTATTACTTTTATAATTATGTTTTTTTTAGTTATCACTTTGTTAGATATTTTGATATTATTTTTTTACTTCTCGTCATTATCTTATCCAATTTTGAATTATTTTGTTAATCTGCATTAATTATTATTATTGTAAATACTCCTTATAATTTGGTATCGTTTTTTTCGTTGATGAGAGCCAGATCGACTTTGAAATAAATTCTATGATATTTTCAAAAAGTAAGGTTGCTAAGGCATAAGCAATGAATAAATAAACAAATCTCGCAAAATTCTCTCTTTAATAAACCTAATTCAATTTAATAAACCAACTAACTAACAATAATAGTAATAATATTAATAATAAAAATAATGAATAAATTTTGTATTTACCTATCTATCTCGATCTTTGATAAATTTTCTTTTTTGTTTTGTATATCGTTAACGTCATTTTTTCGATAAGACTAATTGGAGAGTTGTTGAATTCCCTCGGTGGTTTATACGCGCAATCTCATTGTACACCCAATTGTCCCTTTTTTCGCGAAGGGCCCTCCCGAGGGTTCAACCAATCAGGATTTTCATAATTAACTTTTCTGTCTAATTTTCTCGATGGCCAATTAGGGTCGGCACACTTTGAAGGAGCTCGCATCTACGCGATTAACATTCGGACGGTTTCAGTCTGTGGAGACCGTCCGAATTGAGGCTCGGCTTTTCCCTCAAGGAAAAGTACGCGCACAGCCACGAAGTTGTGCAGGATCGAACGAGGCACAGGCCAAACGGTGGTGGTACCTATGTTTTGCGGATGGTGAAAAAAACTACCGGGGAATTTTCGTACAAAAATTTCCATTCGCCTCCAACTGACTTTCCTGTAAAATTTTTTTTCTCTCCTTTTTTTTATATCAATTGGTAGCCCTCGAGCAACTTTCAAATTCGATGCGTGAGGGTAGCGAAAGAAATTCACTCGAACCGTCGTACATGCCGCGCCGGAAATAAATTTATCTGCGCGATATGAAATATCCCATTCGACGACGTGCACTGACGTCACGAGAAAAGAAAAAACACAACTTCGAACTTTATTTCGTGTACGCGAAATTCGAATCGCCAACTCGTGAATCAGGGTGCAGTAGGCGAATTCTCAATAAAAATTCAAACATTTCGCTCACAAACAATATTTTTTCGTTTATATTGGATGGAACGTTGAAAAAATGAAAAATGTTTGTAACGTGATACGCTCGAATGTGAAACAGGGCTGAATGCAAGATTTTAGCTTCGGGCTTGTTTGGGCTTGAGGTAAAAAATAGATTTTGAAAAATAAATAAATCGCCGCACGATTGGTCGATGCTTCGAAAACACAATTATTAAGGCAGGTTCAATTTTCAGATTTTGACATCCTACTAATTTTAGGAGAGTTGAGATATTGCGATGACCCAAAAGTAAAGATTTGAATGATTTGTGCTATTTTTCAATGCCATTTGAATTATTATTATATGAAAATTATTTTGAAAAATTAATTGTTGCTGTTATTAAGAGTAGCCATTTTTTTTGCTATTTCACGATAACGCAAAAGTGAGGGTTGAAATAATAGCTCATATTTTTGTTTTTCATCTCTTTTTTAGAATTTTACAAATTTTCGAAGAGTTAAGCTATCATGACAATCCAACACTGAGGATTGAAATCAATATTTATATTTTCGTTTTCAATTTCAATAAATATAGTTTGAAAATCATTTTAAAAAAATAGTACTAGCTATTGTTAAGCATAGCCGTTCGTTCTTTCGTTTGATTTTTGAAATGACATTACATTTCAACAACTCAAAATAAAAAGTATTTTTTCTCTCGAAATATTTTCATTCAACGTGCTTAAAAAAAAATAACTATCAACGAAAAAAAAATGAAACGTTTACGCTCAACGATAGTTATTGCAATGACAAACAATTGAGTGCATAAATTTTCCGAGAAAACGGCTTTGTGAAATGCAACTCCGTCATTTTCGTAACTAACAAAACAATATTTAGTACCCATATTTTCAAAAGTGCCTTCTCCGAGAAAATATCGAAAAAATCGATTATTCGAGATCATCAGAATAAGGTTCCCCTTAAGGTAGGTGTTTAGTCTAGAAAGCGAAAAACGTGAAGAATTTTCTGAAATTTTTTTCTCCGCTTCTATGATAGATTTGACAATAAATTTTTATCCAGAACATCGGGTAAACCGTATAGAGTAGGAGAATTGTTTTTTATTTTATCCAGCATTTTCTAAAAAATTCGTAGAGGGCGCCAAAATTGAGGCTGCAAAAAAAATGTTCCCATGGCGAACAGATAATCTCCGGATCTGCAAGTCTTAAACAGAAACAAAAAACGTCATATTGAAGAGGAAGGTTTGCCACGTGGTAATTCACCACCGTTTGATAAAAATCGATAATAAATAAATAAATGGCAACTTCGGAAAAATATTGTTCGAAAAC
>JAPYZJ010000181.1:0-22906 GCA_030522765.1 Ophioninae sp. B BG-2022a
CATGCTCGGCATTTTTCGAAATTTTGAAAAAAATTGTGCAGTTTGTGGTTACCATGGGAGAAATTGCGAGCTACACTCCATTGTATTGCACTTTCACAACCTTGCCGAGCATAAGGTTCCGAAGCGGTGAAGAGTACACATTTTGAGCTTTGTTTCATCGATTTTTATAAAAAAAATGGCAGAGAAATTGGCTTTTGAAAATGTTCACATAAATGTGACAAAAGTGTACCACCAGAGCGCAAAATCTTATCGACCGGCAAGAAAATTCAGTTGAGCGATTTTCTCACAGGCGGCGCAGTGAGAGTTCTCAAGTATCAATATATTTTTCGACAGGAAGCAACAGCTGTAATCTCGAATGTTTCGTTTATTTGATGATTTATTATTGTCTCATGGTTTATGACATTCGTTGATACGGTGTTGTGTTTAGTGGCAGTGTGCTAAAGCCATAAAAAAATGATGTCGAGGTTTCGAGTGCCGAATCGCGAGCGTGGTGCCATCCGTCGGTAGTGACTTGCAGCTCAAAACTGCACAACTTTCACTACCGACGTATCGAGGGGTCGCGTCGAACGTTTCCAGCGTATTCGTCATTGCCTTAATCGCTTGTGCTGCTCCGTCGGTAACGGAGAGCTCGACATAATCGGTATACCTCACATCGATGGTACTCCTAGCGCTATCTCTCACGAAACAAATGAACGATTGATTGCGAATTTGTGGATGAATCCGTTTGATGGCGCCACGAGGATTCTCCGAGTTGCAATAGGCGCACTATTCTCGCCCCTGTCCTGGGAATGCACGGCTAAAAACAGCTGTTCGCAGGTATCGACACGGACCACGCGACGTTTCGGGACCTCGGACAATTTTTTTCATTTGAGAAAAAGGAAACGTCAACGTAATACTGATTATCGAGGATTCGTTTCGAGTTTCGAGCCGGTTAATCGCCGCGAAAATAATTCGAATCGGCGTTGCGTCCCGCGATATTTCCTCGCGTCCACCCGAGAGCTTTCGATCAGTGCGAATGTTGGTGTGTTTTTGGGAGTTTGGCAAGTTCGCCGCGCGGCCTGACTGCGCTGAGGTCTCGATGCGTATCCCACGGAAATGCTGACCCCAACATCGTACGTGCCAATTCGGTAATGTATTTTCTTACTATTTTTGTCGACTCTACTGATATAATTCGAGAATCCCGAATTGCAAATATCACAATCCGGATATCCGGCATCGTCAATAGTCAAGCAGAGCCGCGCGCAGGTTATCTTCACTCGCGTGTACCTTTCTCGATGTTTCTTGCAGGTTATGTGTACAGGTCGACCGGTCAATCGAAATATACCTTGAAAGGTCATTCTAGAGGTCGTTTCAAGACTTTTTTTGAAACATTTGACGACTCGTCATCAAAAACAAATAATTAAGACAAACATACTTTACTCTTGATATTAAAATTGATACTTTACGGAAAGCTGGGAAATTAATGATGATATTTAGAACGAGGCATGTATGGAATTGTTTTATAATCTCTGAATTGAAGGATCCGCCATTTGAGATCTTTTGCTCTGTTTGGGTTCGGAGTTTTCTGTGGCTTTGTTTGGGTTCGTTTGGGTTTGGAGGCTGGTTCGAAGCTTGATTTTGGTTTGTTCGGGTTTCAGACCCGATTCGGACGATGGTTCGGGCTTGTTTGGGTTCGTTACTCAAACGAACCCAAACAGTTTTGGGTTCGAGAATATTACTCAGAGAAAACCCAACAGTTTTCTCTCAGTAATACGAGAGAAAAAGAAAGTAGTAAAAAGCTTACAAGAATTCTACGATTACCGTGTCCGGATCGAGAGACACTTCCGGTATTGTGCAATTTCTTAATAACGACGAACGGAGAAAAAAAAATGCTTGTGTATTGTCCGCGAATCGATCTACCGTGACTTCACTACGATTTTTGAAAACTCCGGGAACTTCGTTTGCAACGTTTCACAAATTTGGAAAACTTCACCGGCCATTTCTCTACGTGTCTCCACTTCTGTGACCTCCCATAACCCCCACCTCCTCATCCTAACCTCCTCGACTCCTCAACCTCTCTACTCCTCACTCCCTTGACGGCCGATTGGGATTCAACTCGGTGAGTGCAAAGTTTGTTACGTGACGGATTTGCATTTGATGAATTCTGCAAACATCGAATCGATCGTGGTGCATTTGTCCCTTTGAGCGGACCCACTGCGTGTGAAATTTCAATGGTCGCCGATACAATACATCTATATATATATATTTATATATATATTTATATACAAAGGCGTATTGCATGTAACTCCCCTGTCAGCGATTAGTTATTTCGTTATTGATGTAATTGAATAGTAACAGCATCGATGTACAGTTGAAATTCAATGACACCCGTTTTACCCATTTTATAATTGACTTTTATGGAAAAAAGTCAATTATGAATTTATTCGTAAAAGTAATTGCTATTCATAATTATTATTATTTTTTTCTAAATAAAACTATTAGTGGATTTATATAATTCATTTTTAAGAATAAATAATCAATTGTAAAATTGTATGAAATTAAATGGAAAGTATATAAAACTTTGTTTTTAAAGTTTATTGTGTTAATGTTATTTGACGGTTATTGTTAGTTGCTCAGTTATCATATTTGTTTGTTTGTTTTACGATATATTGTATTGAAGAAAGAGAATTGTCATTTCTTTTGTACCTTAATAATAATAGCTCCGAAGGATGTGTAAATTATTTTAAAACATTTGATCAATTATTATATTTACTTGTTTAGAATACATTTAACTATATTTTGGAAAATAATAAGAACGTTTTTTTTTTGCATTCTCACGATGGGAAATTGAACGTTAAATTACGAATTAATTTTCTCATTTTTCAACTGACTTTTCTTCCTACAAAAAAATTGTTTTGGGAATCGCTTTTAGAAAATTTGTTGTATCCGAATTCTTTTAAAACATTTGATCTAATGGTCCCTTTATTTGTTTGTTACACAACTTATCGTGAATTTAAAAAAAAAGGTCAAATTTTTCTTTGCTAAAATAAATTAATAATTAAATACATAAATAAATAATTAACTAAATAAATAAGTGAATAAATAAATAAATCAGCGTACTATAACCTGACCTGCAAAAAAGCCGCGAAATACAGCCTTAAAATATACAGAAATTACAGTTTGAAAAAAAACGTTTTTTTTTGCATTCCAACATGAGAAATTGAACGTTAAATTACGAGAATGGTAAATGAAGAGGAACTAGGCGTGCGTGTCACGCACGCTGAGTAGTTCCGTTAGTAAGCCGGCTCCCTATCGCGCGATCTTGACTCAGTTTTCCTCTGGTTCCTCCCACTTGGGGAAGTATTAAATCCCGGTATCTCTTATCGCTAAGCTCGATCGATCAGCGTATAGAAATCGTATCGGCGAAACGCGAAATACGGCGAGACGTATATCAGTTCGTTCGAATATAAGGGATCAATTCGGAGGTTCCAAAATCTCATTAAGGATAGACAGTTTCATAATGTTCGAGTTTATTCGTTGTCTCTTTCGCGCAGTTACACGTTCGGTTTCTCAAGGCACATTGGTGTATAGAGGGTGACCGGAAATGGAAGCTATTCCTTGAAAAAAATTTATTCGATCATTTTAGAATCTATTAAATCATAAATTAATTTAATTCGAATCGAATTAAGCCCCACCGTCAAGTCAAACTCAAAATTGCATTTTCAAGGGGTTATTATGATTTTACTTTTTGCAAATTTTCCAAAATTTTCGGTCTTGTCAGAAAAAAACAAAAATAAAAATAAAAAAAATATATATTCCGTTCTGAATACGCGATTGATACTTTTCTGAAATAAGCGATGATGTATGAACGAAAAATGCCATGCAAAATTCGGGCAAACTCAGACATGGATCTAACCTTCAAGATATTAGTTGATGGACTATTGGGGTAAAAGTGACTCCAAAATGACGAAAATTGTGGATTTACATTTCAGGATGATTTAGTAGGGGAACTGTGCTCAAGATGACATACTCAGGTGAGATGACACGGTGCTTATATCTGTTAAACTATATATGTCAAAAGTGCCTCGATGACGTTTACATATCGGCTCATAGACGGCCACACCACTCAAAATTTTAGTGACAGCCCGTTTGCATTGTTTGGATTTAGTGAGCATTGACAAATCAACTTCAAATTTGATTTCAATAATAATTTAAGTTTCATTCACGGTTACAATAAATTTTTTACTATTTTATAAATTAATTGTCAAAACTCCGTTAAATTCTAGTGACCTCTAGGATGACCCCTTAAAAGAAATAAATCGAATCATCGGTCACCCTGTATAAAAATATATACGATCAAATTTATATACGTATAGGTGGACGTACATGCAAGTTTGTGTTTTATATACATCGCGATTTCTCATTTACTTGCTCCACATCGATTTTTCAGCTCACGCGTAAGACGAGCTTTACCGGGATTAACCTGCATATAGACCCTCCCAGGGCCTTCCTAAGACGTTTTTTCAGCCCGGGTATAAAGGACTCAAAAGATATGGGTGATACGTGAGCATTTTTTCGAACGTTTTTTCCTCTCACCTTTCCTCTATTTTTATATAGAAACGTTTTCGTCGCTAAAATACATCGCAACTTCCTCTAAATTTTGTATACATAGTATTCTAAATATAACAATAAATTTTTTTTCATAAAGCAAGATAGTGAATTTCTTATGAGAATGCGAAAAACTGGTCTTCGTATTTGACTGGTTTTCTTATTTCCCACTAGTCTGAAGTTTGCAACGTAAGACCTCAAAGAATATTTTTAATAAAAATCTTTCGATCAATTTTTCTTGTGTATCTTTATTCTAAAATCAGAAAATAAAATAAAAATGCAAAAAAATAAAAATGAAGTTTTACTAAACTTAATTAAAACGAAAGTTTACGAAACTTAATTAATTTTTTTTTCGTTTTTGAATTTTATATTTGATATAAATATATCAGATATTTATTTGACAAAATTTATTGACTGTTGAGTCAATAAATAAAAATCATTATACTAAACACATTAATAAATATTTTCTTTTTTTCGAGCAAGAAAGGCTAGAAATTATTAGAGCTTTTTCCTCGTTTTTCCTCTTCCCTCTCCCTGTCGAAATTTCATCAAAATTATCCATTCTGATTTTTATTCTTAATAAATTCGAATTCGTGTTCCATTATTATTTTTTTAATTTAGTTTATTCACCCCAAAGTTCTTGATTTGTGGTTACTTTTGTTACTTAATAAATTCCTAATACCTCCCCCCCCCCCCTCCCCACTTTCCTCCTCTGTCTCTTTTGCTCTTCTGTTCTCGTTAACGAGAACATGCCATAGTAGAGAAGCGTCTTACTAAAACGTTTGTAAATTTTCAACATCGCGAAAGTTCCTGCACAGACGATACGTTGTCCAGGGGGGGGGGGAGGATTTTAAAGCATTTCGCCACTGTGAGACTGTACACACACACGCGCGCGGAAATTCACACGAGAAAGCAAAGTGCAATGCTTGACCCTGTCGTAGAATTTTCGGCTGGGAAAAGCGACAAAGAAATAGAGAGAGGGAGAGAAGGTACGCTAGAATGCAATCCTCGTAGAGCTCAAGGATTATTTAATTCCCGGTCGTCCCCGACTGCGGAAATGTAGGCGAAATATATTAAACGGCGGAAAAAGAAAAGTAAAAAAAAAAATACAATTACTACACGAATAAGCAGGAGCTTGAGAAAGGTGAAACGAAAATGTTTAAAAAATACACAAGGAAAATACAGCTAAATTTTCACTGGAGAATTGTATTTTTTCTTCCACAATTGTTCGCGTTCTCTTCGGTAAATTTCGACCACAAACATTTTTTTCTAATTTATTTTTCTAATTAACGTTTTTTTTTACATCGACGGTTTATCGTTTTATGTATAAGAATTATATCTATAAATTTAATTGGGTAATTAAAATGATATAAGTAATTAAAATTCATCGATGTACATAAATTTGATTAATTTTTTCAATTAAACTAATTCATCATTATATTCGTGTATTTCGTGTATTCGTAACTAATTCCTACATGTTATATTCGTGTATTTTTAAATTCAAATTTATTCATTTAATTTTATTGATCAATTTAAATGCATTAAAAAATCCATATTTATGAAACTAAATATGAATTTAAAAATGCATTTCGAGTGATTAACTAAATTAAATTTCAATTAATGTAAACTAATCAAAATAAGTGAATTAATTTGAACTTAAAAATACATATATACATATAATATATTATTTACACAAATTCATTCAGTTTTCGATCATTTGGTTTCTTTTGTTCATTTCCATGGATCCAGAATGACAGAATCTCGATATTCACCTTCTCGACCATCAGAACGAAAGCCAGCTTACATTACATTTTCGCACAATGAAAGACAATACGTTTGAGTATTCGCGTGAGGGGGTTCTTTACAGTGCCTTTTCACGAGCAATCCTGCATCTCATATTTCCGGGCTCTCCTCTTCCCTATTCTTCTTTCTCGCTTTTCGTTCTCACCCTTATATGTCTATCCAACTCTTTCTCCCCCCCCCCCCCTCCTGCACCCCGCTTCTTCCATTTCATACCTTTTCCCTATTTTCCCATTATTACCATTAAACCTCGTTTTCTCACTTTATCCTTATTCTTACTTCCCCCCCCCCCCACCCCTCTTTGGATTCCAGCTGCGGAAACTTTTGCAAATGGTGCGTACATAGATTGCGCTTTACACGCACACATACACACTCGTAACTCTCGTTTAACTCTCCAAGTTTGCCGGTGTCACTCGAAAACCACGTCAGCTCGAAAAGAGAAAAAGATAAAAGAGTGAATTGAGAAATTGAGGGAGAAAAAAAGGAAGGATGAATAATAGTACAATGAAAATGTAAGACGAGGGTGGTAGTGATATCTTGCACTCTTCTCGCTGTTGCAAATTTACTTTGCTTTGAAAACAAAGCATTTTCGAAATGTGTCATTATTGAAATTTTTTCATAATCAAATTTAATTTCGTTTTTACATAAAATTAATGCTTCGCGATATTATTTATTATAAAGTTAATTTTTGTCAATTTATTACGTTAACACTTATGTGCTTACCTCCCCCATTTTTGCATGCAGAAAATTTGGCGGTAAGCACGTATGGCTTGAATCAATAAATTTGAATTAAAAAATTTGTTTACATTAGAAGTTAACTAATTAATTAAGTAGATTAAACCAAGTAAATAAGTTCGAACTTAGAAATAAAATCAAGTTATTTAATTCATTGAAAATGAAAATTGTGTAATTAATATTTATTGAAATGAAATATGTGGATTTAATTAACTAACTGAGAGTACATAAATAATTTAAATTCATCAATGTAAACGATTCTAATTGGATTGACAAATTTGAAGTTAACAACACATTAAAATTAATGAATAATTAAAAAAATTGAGTAACGTCAAATTAAATAGATCGATTCAATTAACCTATTAGTATAGCATAAACAAAAAAATCCTTAATATAATCTAATTGACGTGAATTAATTAATATAAACTTATAAATACGGAAAAAATAATGAACAAATAAAAAATACAATTGATAAATATAAAAAAAAAAATATACAAATGAAATACTTACGAATTACCCTGTATACGTCCACATATACGTGCACATTATACGTGCAAAGTACTTAACATAATCCTTAATATAATCTAATTGACGTGAATTGATTAATGTAAACTTTAAAATACGGTAAAAATTATGAATAAATAAAAAATAAAAAATACAATTGATCAAAATAAATAAAAAAAATAGACAAATGAAATACTTACGAATTACCCTGTATACGTCCAGATATATGTACACATTATACGTGCAAAGTACTGAGCAGCCGTAGATCCGAAAGCAATGGGCGAAAATCGATTTCTCGTCGGATCGGACGTACCCAACAATTCTTCTTTTCATACGCGTACGAGCTCGTCGTAACTTGGAATACTACTTGGGGATTTTACGCTCGTTTTATAGGCCGCGGGGTCCTAGGAATATTCTCCTCGACGTACAATAAAGAAGTCCCTCTTTTTTTGGCCTCCCCATCTCCTTCTCACTTTCGGCTCGTACAAACTGCACCAAGTTTTACGTTTGCTTGTACGAAGAAGGAGGAACGATGCATAACTTCGTCGGGGATGGCATTGCATGCCGTTACACCGGTTAACCCCTCATACCCGTACCATCCACTCGCCAAAACTTTCCTCCAAGTTTCCCTTCGCTCCTCCTGGTTAATCTGTCGTCACGAGTGCATAACATATAGGGTCTCCAAAAACTCCCGGAAAAAAACGATAGGAAATGATCTTCCATCAAATATACGAGGTTTCTTCGGAAAATAAGGTGACCTCGTATCGATTTTCGATTTTTTTTCATGGTGGTACACGTGTCCCAACGTATATTAACGTTATCAGTCATTTTGTATATTCAGCTTGCTTTTTATGTCAAATATAAACTTTATATCTGCAAAAAGTTAGGTTAAACAAAATAAATAAAAATTCATTTATATAATATATTATTTTGAAATTTTTAAATTAATCGATCAATTAAAAATAGCGTTGTTTTCATTGCAAATAAAAAAATCTGGAATTTCGTAGTAAAGTACTATCCAAATGTCCCATATTAAAATAAAAACTAGATAAATTTGAAAAAATTCATGAAACTTGAAAATAAATAAAATTGAATAAAAACTAGGAATAAATATAATCTCCAAAGGAATAAAAATTAATTAAAAGCCAGTGTAAAAAAAAATGTTCGTTGGATACCAAAAGATCTGCGCTTCTACTGAGAAGTTGCACTAAAATGCCCCGAAACTTTAAAAGCCTCGTGATTTACCTCATCGTTCTTGTTTCGAAGATCTGGGTCGACCATCCCTTTTACACCGACCTGAAAATTCTGGTCGAGGGTGATAAGTGCGTGAAGGGAAGAGCAGCACGTCTTTCGTGTGAAAGGCCTCAGAGCGGTTCGTGTGTTTCGAGCTTTCGCCTCTAAAGGGCTCGAACAAAAGGGCACAGAATGGATTCAATCCCAATTCAGACCTTTTCCCCTCCTTTTCGTTTCCCACCTATTTTCCATTATTTATAACCAAGTTTTTCATCTAATCCAACTAAATAACGTGTTTTCCCCTCATGCTAAAGTTTTAGCTCGATGCCTCTTCGTTCCTGATTCGGAAAATCCGTTTTGGAAGCTGAACCACAAAACAATTGAGCTTTCGTTAAAGCTATGGCATCAATGGCAAAGTCATTCATCTGGATTCCCTTAAACCGTCTTTTCTTTACGCCTCCATCCTTTAAATTCCTGTTCAGACACTGCCACTTTCCACCAACCTTTTTGCAGTTCATAAATTGAACTTAAAAAAGGAAAGGACCGATTTCCTGAACTTTCTGATTTTTTGGTAATTTTAGTCATTTTTGGTAACTTATTGAAGTTTTTTTTAATTTAGAGTATATTTCTAGAAATATTATTAATATATCAATAAAATGGACATTCCGAAAATCTAAAAACTTTAAAATACTCGAAAGGATTACCAAAATAATTCAGCTGTTAATTATTTTACTAACTTAACTTTATTATATAATTAACTTGAGGATTACTTAAGAATTAATTTGTAGAAATACATTTTAGGAACTAAAAAGTTGAAAATTCCTGAATAACTGAATTCCTTCAGTAACGACTAACTTTTGAGCCAAAGTTGATGGGGAAGCTAATAAACTTTAAATGACCTCTAAAATGACCTCCCGCAGAGAATAGGTCGAATTACCGGTCACCCTATAAATATACGATTATCTGTGGCTGTATACATATCGATAAGGGTACAGAGCTTATTATTTATCTCTACGTGTGGCTGCGTGTGAATTTAGACGTGGTGGAGCTTTGATGCACGAAAGCAAGAGGAAAAGGGGGTATAAGGGAGGGCGAAGGGGTTGGTTGGTGACGAGAGATCCTGGCAACCAACTTGGGGCGCACTGGCTGAACTCTCGCACCCTTCCTCCCCGTCTGGCTCCCTTGGCGAAGTTTGTTCGCCCCTTTCTGTAGTACTCGCTGGTAGGACAAACGAGACAACAGCCAGGAGCGATGTCGCAGAATTTGTTCGTTTCCGGTCTCTCTCTCTCTCTCTCTCTCTCTTTCCACACTATTTATTATTTATTGTATTTTATTATCATTACTTTTGAAAAAATAAATTAATTTTATTAAGTTCTTTATTTATTATGTTTATCAATTTTATTATGTTTTTTAATTTATTACACATAATTTTTTATTTTGTACAATTTTGAATTATTTGAGATATCTTCTTTTACTTTTGTTTTTATTCGCGTCTGTCCTTTGGGTACTCCTCTTCGTAGGTACTCAATTTTACGATTCTTTTTTTCTCATTTATACAATTGTTTATAAACTTTTGTACCAGCACTTTTGTATTATTATCGTTTCATCATGGTTTATTTAAAATATTTTTTGCATTATTTTCATTATTATGATTATGTTACTCTTTTGTTTTTAGTTTTTATGTTTTTGTATAATTTATCAATTTGTTATTATTGTAACGTTGCCCGATAGTGTTACTAGAGCATAATAAACTTTATCATCATTATCATCATTCATCACAATCACAAGTGAATTTCTGATGTCTTCGTACCAACCAATTTCTGAGCTGTTCAAGCTCAACGTGACTGAAACATTGATGCATTTCAGTTGTGAAGGGCCACACATTTTTTTGCCACAAATCTCACCAGAAATCCAGGTTCGATAAAGCCAAACTAGGCTTGAAGAAGCGATGGGAGCAACTTCAGGGAAAAGCTAAGTCGATTTGTTCATTCGATAAAGATGGTGAAGAGTAGGAATATCAAAGGAAGACCAGAAGCCGGCTGAACGAGCTTCGTGGCGTTTGGCCGATTCAGCTTCCAAAGGTCAATGCGAAACGGATTACATAAACGTGCACCAGGCTAGATCGATGCTTGGTGTGAAATCAAACCAATTCAGAATGGAAAGAAGTGTGGGAGGGTGGGGTTTAAGAGTGAGAGAGAATCTCCCAAGAAAATACGATCTATCGATCAAGTCTTATTTATCGCTTGGTCATACACCTTGGTATGGCTCGTATTACCCATCAGTTGGAGAACACGTTAGGAAGATACACTGCTGGCCAAAAGTTTAAGACCACTTGTGAAAAACTTTCGTCCTCTCTTGATAAGGCAAAAATATTGATGAGAAGAAATCTCCACAGCTTTATATTTTATTATAATTTATGACTATTGAAAAGTTTTGATATTGGGTTTAAGGAATTACTCCGTGGATATTAAAAATTCACGAAAATTCTTGACATAAGATTTAATATAAGAAATAAAAAAAGATAGATAATAATAATTAAGAATATAAAAGAAGAATTATAAGAAAAATAATAAAAAATAATAGAAGATAAGAAATAATAAAAGTCTATGGATATTAAATAGTCACGAAAACTCCCAATTATTTTATTGGGTTTGAGGAATTATCCTGTGAATATTAAAACGTCACAAAAACTGTTGAAAATTTGAAGAATGATGAATTTATTCGATTAGTGAAAATTTCGTGAATTTAGGACAAGGATACGTAAACGATCCACCCAGTAATACCCTAAACCGAAGCCATTGAGGTAAAGCTTGTTAATTGCTAAATTTATCCAACCTTCTCGTTTAAACTGATCTTGTACTCCAAACAAAATTTATTATTGTTTCAGCTTAATTTTCTTATTTTTTTTATCGATCTCCATTTCTGTCGTCAAGTTAATCTCGAAGATCCTGTGGGAATCTGAATTTGTGCTTTTCATAGTTGAAGCTGGAAAATGGAAAAAGTACTGCAATTTACCAGTTTTTAATGATAATTTAACGTTTTCCTCTACTACCAATAAAATAATACTTTTGTTTTATTTATTTATTTTTTCAAATTTTTCTGCTTCACAATGGGTCTGAAAATTTTGTCCGGCAATGTACATCAATAGGGCATAAAGAACAGCAATACCTTTTGGCTGGAAGTTCGAGAAGAATTGCCAAAGCTCATGAAAGAATGATGATAGGAGGGATGGAATTGGAGGAGCTTGCATAGAAGCTGCTCTCGTTGTTTCGACATCTTTCTTTTACCAACCTTCTTCTTCTCCTCCTTCAATCCCAAACTCTACCATCTTCCATCTTATAGTCTTGGTAAGTCACATTTTTGAGATATGTGCTCGCCGGGTCCCATATTTTCCGAATTGCCGATCGACAAGTTTCGTACAAGCGATTTCAGGCGAACCGTCCATCAAGAGGTACTCGGTCGCTCGAGAAGGGACTGAGGAATATGAGGGCTCGAGGAACGCAACGGAACTTGGATCTCCCAGCAAGACACCAGGGACATCGTTCCACCCTCCAGTCTCCAACGGTAAATCAAGATTACACACGCATCCAGATTTATGTACAGGGTGACTCGGGCAAAACAGAACACCCAAATATTATGGATTTGGAGTTTGCTGCCTAATATTTTGGAAAACACTTGGAACTACCGACTGGTGATCATTTTTAAAAAGAAGATTCGTGATTTATCTAGAATTTCCCAAAAAAAACTATGCATGGTCGTAACATTTTCAAAATCACTTTGAACGACCAACTGTTGACCATTTATTAAGATTATATTCGTTATTTAACTAGAAATTCCCGCAAAAATGATGCATGGTCGTAATATGTTGAAAAATACTGTGAACGACCAACCGGTGACCATTTATTCAAAATGAATGCGTAATTCATCTAGAAGTTGTCAAAAAATGCTGCATTGTCGTAATATTTCCAAAAAAACACTTTGAACAACCAACTGGAGATCACTTTTAAAAATAAATTCATAATTTAAGTAGACGTTTCCTGAAAAGTAAAGCAGAGCCCTAACATAACAAAATTCATCATGGCTGTTGAAGCTTGTTCCTCACGACTCACCCAGTATGCTTATCTACGTGTCTCCAACCCTGCCACGCCGAAGCTCAAGCTCGGTTGCCGGTGGAGGAGTAAATGTTGCTTTCGTAAGTAAGACAGTAACGCGAAAGGGGCGAAGGGTGGAGAGGGTAGTACGATTCTCGTTCCACTCGGCTTTGTAGTCCCTTTCATCGCCAGGACCTCCTGGTCGTAGGGGGATCCCCAATCCTATTGTTCACCAGAGCTCGTAAACGTATTCGTGGGCTCGCATTCTTGCAAGCACTGCAACGAGCCGAACACGTACACCTAGGAAAATACCGCACGGGCAATTGCGCCGAAGAGTGGTAGCTTTCAGTATGCACGATTCGGTACCCGGGTGTACGTTGTTGAAGATCCTGAAGTCGATGTATGCCGCTTGCCTAGTCAACCCCGTGGTCTCTTTCGGCCAACACAATATTGCGCCCTATCTGGCGTACAGCCAACTTCCGGCGGCCATTTTAACTCCTCGTATACACAATTGCGTTTACGTGTGCAAGGTCTACGGGGCTGTGCCGTTGCGGTGATCCCTTCTAATCGCTCAGGCTGTAACACCGATCCGCAATCCTCCGAGGAAAGATGCCTTCCTACTTCCGGTCACCGGAAGTCAGAGGGCTTGAAACCCGCGGGCTTTAGCTCCGGGAATAATACTCCCGCTGTGGGAAAACCGAGCTGTACTCTGCTCTTTGTCATTCGATCCGTTTTGGCTTCATTGGACTACACTTTCCGATCTAGTTTCGACTAATCGTTGATACGGAACCCTGTTGCGGTCATACCACCTTTCGAGCTGCATTTCAGTCAGGGGGACTTCCTTTAAGAGCCTTTGATGGATTTGGGGTATAAATGAGGTCTAGAGATACCTGGAGATTCTGATCTTCCACCTGATCATGATCCCTCCTGGTGACAATCGAAGTTTGCTTCGTTGCTCATTATTGTTTCATTTTGCGGATACACAGTTGATGATCTTTTGATATGATGGAGGTTGGGCAAATGAGATGTAGGAAAAGGGAGTTGGAAACCTGGTGGATCATCAGCACATGGATCAAAGAACATCAAAGGTGTAAAAAATACTTAGCCTCGTTATACTATCAGGTCTGGCTGAAAATTGGATGGAAACTAGCCCATTCAGCAAGGCCCTAAACTTGGCTTCATCAAACTCCTATTTTTTTTCAGGGAACATCGAAGAATCCTGGAAGTGAGAAAACATTCAATTCAAACAAAGATGCAGGATCATCTTTTGATGATTCTCAGACCCATTCGGTCGGAATTGTTATAGGATATCCAATTGGGCTTGGAATCCAATTTCCTGGAAATATTTTATATCCAAATCCAAGATCAATTCAATATAAAATTTGTCTAATTGGATACTGAAATCCAAGCCTAAACGGATATCAAATTTGTTCAATTGGATGGCCAAATTTTGGCTCAACTGGATATCCAAGTAGTTCAATTGGATATCTATTCAAAATCAATTTAACTCAGAACTTAAAAAAAAAATGTTAAAAATACATCGCAACTAAGAAGCTGTTGCTTTTTAATCAAATGATTGCAGAGTTTTTTCTGTTGATCTTACGTATCCGAAGGAAGTTCCAAGCAATGGTCCAATGCTTCCAGTGGTCCAATTTCTTTTCCCTCGTCATTGGGAAAGTAAAATTGTGGGTTGTTCCGGTTTCGCGTGTCGAGAATAGCAACCGAGGCACTGCGGTACCGCAATCTGTGTAACTGAACACCTAATTGATTGCACAGGAATGGCATGGGGTGTTAATACGAACCACGAAATGCGTGGGCACTCACAACGTCCAAACGGATCCTACGTACGTGCCCGATGTTGCTTGCACTGCACATTGCCCCTAATGTATGTCTATACGTACACGACATATTCGTAGATTCAATATTACATCGTATCAATCAGGCATCGTTAGACCAGTGGTCGCGCTCTGTTACCAGATTGTTTGCATTGCGCCAATACAAGCTTCGCGAAGCTCTACGTGACTCGCATATTCTCTGGTCGAACGATAACTTAACGCGCAATCAATGATCGTCAAAAATTTTTTAAAAAGATTGTTCAACTGTCAAATGAACTTATTGGCTCCGATCCGCAATTGGATTCTCCAGTTTTAAGATATTACGTGCACGAACTTCCTCATTAGAAACAAAGTTTTTTTTTTATGTACTGTAATTCAGAAACTCCGAATTACGTCCGCGAAAATTCAACGTACCTTATCGAGTAAATACGACAGTAATTAATTCATAAATCAAAGCATTCAACGCACAAAATTTGGGAAAATACGTGCAGATCGATCTTTGGAAGGGAAATATTAATAGTTTGCGATTAGATACGAACTATGCAAAAAGCGGAAATTGTCAACAAAACTGTCGCGATGACATCTGTTTATAAAACAATATAGGCTACCGGATATTTAAATATTATTTATTGAAGCGATTGATTTTTGCTTTTGCTGGTGGACACACAGCCACTACGCACATGTACACTTGTGTTGACCTAACGACGTTCGTAATTTTTTCGAGAACAGCTTTATGAAATGGCGGTTGGTGAGACCACTCGAATCAAGCTGATTGCGTTCTACTATTTCATTTTTGATAATAACAATTGAATTCGTTTATTACCAACACTTCTCGAATAATTATTTTCTTATGACGAATATTATTTTTAAATATATTTTATTTTTCTATTTTCAGACTTACAAAATGATAGATGTACTATTGACTGATAAATCCGCTAGTGCTACCTGAATTTAGGTTACTTAGGTAATTTAGGTAGCTTAAAAAAATTGGTAGAAATATGAAATTTTTTTTCGGAACGATCTTTTTTTTTTAACATAACCTAAAATGCTCTTATCATCTGTATTAAAAATCCTATTTCACAGTACATTCGAGATCCATCAAGTCCTCAAACGCCAGATTGAGAAATGGTCACCAGTGGGGGTCAGGGGTGAAGGGAATTGGTGAAGGCACGAAATAAAAGTCTGCAAGTTGAGGTAGACGTCCGTATCGGTGTTAATGGCTGGGTGGACACGCCGCTACGTTGTCTATCGACCGATAACGTTGCCAACTCGTTAGGAGAGCAACCTCGGACTCGATATCGAAGCTGGTTGAAATCGAGGCAAGAAAGAAAGGGATAGAAGGAGAGGGAAAAATAAAAATGGAAAAAATGGACTGTGCAAGAAACGGGATGAAGGAAGTACAATACCGAAGAAATATGGGAATGAAGAGGCTTAAAATCTGGGGGGGAAGGGGAGAAACGTCGTTTTTAATTGTTTTCATTGACCCCGTGCAATTGACTGCGGATTAAAAGTTGAACGGTGTAAACGGAAGGCAAACTTTGCCTCGACTCATAATAGACCCGAAACGGATTATTTCCGAGTGAAAATAAAAAATTCAATTGAATTTTTTGCCAACTTTTTGCTTCCACATTCATTTTAACAAGCGCTGAACAGATAAACATATTTTTATTTCCTTTTTTTTTAATAAATGAATTCGAAAAAAAATAGTTCTGGGAGTGCCGAGCTCTAACTAATACTTATTCATTTTCGGAAACGTTGATCCTCGTGTGCATTAGATGCAGTCCGAGCTTGTCGAAAAAAAAACAATACTTGATAAAAAAAACAACAAAAAAATTATTCTCTTCGAAAAGTCTCGAGGAGCAAGTCAGTCAGAAATATTTGATTCAGTGAGTCGAGATCGGTGGTGCTTCGAGTACGAAGCTTGGAATAAACGACTTTTCCCGAAGTATCGTCACTACCAACACCCTCCCGACTCCCTTTTCCAGCAACGTCATAGACATCGAGTGTAGGATGAAATCGAGTGTGCCGACGTAATCGTTTGAGAAGAATAAAGTTGTGATAAGCTTCGTACGGTAATACGTGTACAGGGTCTTTCACAACTGCCAGGGTTCCCTTAGGCATACAGGGTGTGCGGTTGAAGATTTTTATTTGCAATTAGACATTCAGGTTTAAAGTCTAGGTAAGTCTAGGTAACCCAGATGGTCTTGAATTTACGATTACTGGAAATTTTGTTAATTTTTTATCGTCCTTAATTAATGTTTATATTGTATTATTTTCATTTCATTGTATTATTATTTTCCCAATTATTATTTATTGTTTCTATCTTCAATCCAAAGAAACTTTCTTTATTTTTTATCGTTGTGTGTATCGATATTATGCTTTGCATATTTACATGGTGGATTGTTTGATAAGTATATTAAAAAAGTGTCTGTGTCAAATTCGTAGCTAAAAATGATAGAAAATTCAAAATTTTTTTATCTTTGGAAAGAATTGTCTTCTTTGCATTTGAATAATGAATAGACTGATAGACTCTGAGAGACAGATCCAGATTATGCCATTAAATTAGTGGAAATTATGGCCTCGGATATTCCAGATGATAATTAATCGTTAAATCTACTGAATCTGTTATTAATAAAAAAAAGCATCACAGATTATATCATGTGGCATGTCCTAACTTTTTTTTTTCAATTAATTGTCCTAAATATTTTTTGAGTTTTGCCGTACACGCTCTTGCCAAACGGACAGCCTGCGCTGGAAAAAGAAATCGCCCGTGGGCAACTGCTGTGCCATTGTTCACCCAGCGTCGGACTTCATATCGAGCATCGGTATGATACTTGCAGGGAGTCCTGAACAAATTCGCGAATTCTCTTTCTCTCTCTCTCTTCGTCGATCTTTCTCCAGTTACGTTTTCCCAGAGACGTTGGCAGCTGGAACGGGTGGAAGGAACGCTATGAGATCTTATGACGGGGAGGCGCGGCCATGCATTCTCGTGGATGCTCGCTGAGCAAATAGACTGGAGAGAAAGAAGGGTTGGAGAGAAAGAGGGCGAGAGTCCATGGATAAACTCCGGTAATTTGTCACTCGGGCCTCATCTCGAGGCTCCAGCTGGAAATATGAGTAAGAGAGAGAGAGAGAGAGAGAAAAGGAGAGAGAGAGAGAGAGAGGGAGAGCGAAGGACTCATCGTGTTAGAAGAGAAAACCAACAAGGCCACGAACGGACCTCAGCATTCTCGTTTAAATAAAGTGGATCTCTCTCTATTGCTCTCCTTTTCTTCCTCTTTTTCTTTCTTTCTCTCAAATCTCTCTATTTCTCTCTTTTCTTCTTGCTCGGTTTTTCTTTCTTTCTCCGTCTATTGTTGTCTTTACTTCTTTCTGTCTCTTTCTTTCTCTTTCTCTCTCTTTCTCTTTCTCTCTCTTTCTCTCTTCTTCTCGCTCTTTCTCTTCTCCTTCTTCTTTTCTTGCTCTCTCTCTCTCTCCCTGGTTCTCTGTTTGTCTCTCTCCTCCTCTCTCTTCCTATTATTTTATATTGTTATTATTACTATTATCATTATTATCATTATTATTTTTCATTTTGTATAATTTACTGTATTTACATTTTTGCCCGAAAGTCCGCTAGGGCATAATAAATTCTATCCATCCATCCATCCATCCATCTATCTATCTATCTATCTATCTATCTCCTCTCTCTCCCTCTCTCTCTCCCTTTCTGTCTCTCTCCTCATTTCTCTCTATTTCTTTTATTATTTTGTAACTTTGCCCACAAGTTACTACGGCGTAATGAAACTATCATCATCATCTTTTTCTCTCCCATTGTCTCTCTCTCTCTCTCTCCTTGGCTTGCCTGGGCATAAATAAATCTATCAAATCAAACCTCTCCTCCTTTCTCTGTCTCTTATTTATTCTTATTTATTTTTTACTATTTTTATTATTTCTTGTTTTCATTTTTAGTTTTAGTTCTATTTAGTTTTATACTTTGCATTTTGTTATTTTTTGCTCTACTTTATCTTTATAACTTGGTGTTGGATGTAAATGAATCGAAGGGGTATCATTTCTGTTATTTGGTACACTACTACAGTTTATGTTATAATATTCTTTTTTAACTTCACGCTTTTGTTTGGGTTTGTTTGGGTTACGTTTTGGAGTCGGGAAGTTTTACTATTGTGTATTGGAAATTTTCTATTACTGCCGAAAAGTGTAAATTGCACTAAGGCATAAATATATTCATGAATCAATCAATCAATTTTTTTCCTTTTTTTCCGTCTCCTCCTTCCTTCCTTTCTCTCTCTCTCTCTCTCTCTCTCTCTCACTGGTCGATCGTTCATCTCCTGCATTTATTTCCCCTCTGGCCCGCCCTAGCTCGATTTTTACATTTTTTTATTTCATATGGTTGAAACCATTTTTTAGTACTCCCTCCTCGAAAATGGTATAAATTCGGCGAGGGAAATTGCAACCAATTTTATACAGACACGTACAGAGGTACGAGCCGGCTCATCTATCGGCGTATATTTATTGTTTGGCGAACCAGGAAAGGGCGAGAGGGAAGTTCGGGACGATAAAAACTATTTGAACGCTTCGCTATTTTTTAAACGACTCGTAAAAGAGGAATAACAATTTTGCAGATTATTTTAATCGGCAGGTCACGTCAAATATGAATACTCCGTCCTGGTGATGGAAATTCCCGAAAAAACTCGTGAATAAAAAGGACCTGTGCGAAAGCGTTTTTTTACCCATTAGATTTTGTTGTGTAAATTAATATGCGGTGTACAGGGTGTTCAGTCTGTGTATTTTGTGTATTTTGATACAATTTTTCGAAATTACTCAATAGAAAACGATTTTTGGATATTCAAAAACTTTTTTTAACACCAAATATTTTCAAAATAAAAAAACTTGAAAAATATTTGTAAGTATTTAATAGTGACAATTATTATTTTTTAAATGTTCGAATTAAAGAGCAGTTTTGCTCAAAAGCTCGAAAGAAACACTGATGTGTCTTTATCTGGATTAATTCTTTTTAATAATTACTGCTTTTTTAATAGTTAAACGTAATTCTACAACCACACAAAAACGTAGTCATACTTGAAAAAAAAACTCATTGATGAGCTTAACAATTACGAAAATTCCATAATGTAAATAAATATAAAAAATTAATTAACGTCTAGCATTACATTTCAACATATATTAAACCTTTAAACCAAATCGATTTTCACCCTCAAGAAAAACGTAAATTCTGAAAATCCCGTTGCAAATCTCTCCACCCCCAGTTTACAAAAAATGAAAAAATCTTCAAGAATTTGCAAAATTTCAAAACCCACGAAATTTTTAGGCGAGCCACCCTCTATGTGGCCCCAAAAAGTACCCTCCTCTAAACTTCAAAAATCCATACGAGACGACGTTAAAAAAAACTTAAAAAACTGAAAATGTCCATTCAACCAAATCCTTCAATTCCAGTGTTCGATGATAAAACATCAGCTTCAATAAAAAACCGAAATTTTTCAAATATTCAACGAACCGATTAAAAATACCTTTCGACCCCCTTCCCTTCGAACTTTTGGAATCTCCCACCCCCGAAATATCGAATTTTTTTTTTTCACGTGACCCGAACTTTCATACGAGGGTAAAATGCGTTTGCATTCGGTTCATGATCACCGCGAATCGCGTACGTCCGATCCGTGTTTGGGTTTATGGTAATTGGCCAATAATTATTCGCATACACGCCTCAAAACTTGATATCATCATAGGACCAGCCACAGTAACGAGAGGCAAACGAAAGGGAAAGGGGGGAAGTGAAGAATGACGATGAAACAAAACAGGAAGAGTGAGAGGGTGGGGGATGACGTAAAGTGCAAGAGAAGGGGGGGGGTTGTTGGAGGAGTGGTTTTAGCTAACGCAATTATAGATAAGGCCGCGGTCTTGTTTACAAAACACAATTAAGAGATTAAGGGACTTATGATTAAAACGACGTTCCTGCTTGGTGGGGCGGAAGAGTAGCGGGGGGGGGGGGGGGGGGGGGGGGGGGGGTAGGTCCAAACTTAGGGCCATTTACCGTCTCGACTATACTCTCATCCTTCTGGGCCAACTTTAATCCTAGCGTTCTCTCTGGCTCCCCGTCTTTCTCACCTTTCCTCGTGTATAAGCATACGATAAAACCGTCTCCATGTTTGCTCGCTCGTAACTCGAGAACTACCGAATCCATCCCGGCAAATCGTCAAGATGGCACAATTTCTGCGAAATTTAAGCTAACCGAGAATCCTGAGTGGTTAATTACGGAAATTGATAAAAATCGTCGTGGATAAACTTGGTGTCCACTTTTTTTCAACCTGATTGATGTAGACTTGAAAAATCGTTATTTTTAACAGTATTATTGATGATAATCATGTATTGGTTGATCGGTTCGTAATGTAGGATTATTTATAATAATAATAGTATTTATAACAATAGTATTGTTATTAACAATAACGCCGTTTTAATAACAATACTATGGGTTGGTGATAAAATGAAACGAAACTATTCGTACTAAGTGATGCAAAACATTAGTATGATTGCTTAAATAATTTAATGATAATAATATTTAAACAATAATACTGATGTTGTCTTGCATGTTTCGAATAATAATATTTTTTAAATTGTTATTGAAACTTAAAAATACAGAATTTAATCATCTTTATAATTATATAAGGAATATTAATTATTTGAATAATAAATAATATTGCTCATACGATTATAAAAATAATTTTATTATTATTTTTTAAATTTAACTATTAGTTAAATGATATCATTATTTAACAAATGTGAAAAAAGTAATGCCTAATTGTAGCAATTTGTTATTGTTATTCGAATGCAATTATTATTTGAATAATAATAATAATAATAATAATATTAACGAAAAGTCATTTTGAAAAACTTGGAACGAAAATACCAAACTATGTTATGAACGAAAACTTTTGGCGTAAATAAAAAAATAAAATATTTATAATATGCCAATTTCATAAATCCATAATAACTTATTCAATGAAATATATAAAGAAAAATGAAAAAACGCACATTGAGGAACGAAACTGAACGGTAGATGAGAAAAAAACTGTGACGAGTTTATTCGGTTCAGCCTTACGTAGGTATTCAGTGTCTTATCGTTACAGTAAATTTAATTAATTTTAATTTAACGCTAAAGCAATTAGTGCCTCATTTTTCTTAGCCGAGCGAGAATG
This sequence comes from Ophioninae sp. B BG-2022a, assembly GCA_030522765.1. Taxonomy (NCBI): domain Eukaryota; kingdom Metazoa; phylum Arthropoda; class Insecta; order Hymenoptera; family Ichneumonidae; species Ophioninae sp. B BG-2022a. The sequence goes on from JAPYZJ010000181.1 coordinate 21,991, forward strand.
ATACATCCTAATTAATATCTTAACTTTTCTCACAAAAGTCTCCTTCGTGGGCACAAATAAAGAAGAATTTTTTTCATGAGCGTGTGTATATAGTCAAGCTGGGACACATATTTAAATAGGAAATTGTACCGTCTGTGAAACAGCCAATTCACGCCAGCGTGAACGCTTATTCATCTCAATTAGGCACTCCAACGACATGATGAATTACTCCAAGTTTGTATACGTATATACATGTGTATATAAACTCGAGTTTGAACACATATATAAATGTAGTCGCGAAAGACTTTCTACGTTGCTGTAAAAAGCCTGTTTATTTTTTGTTTGGGTCTTATCGGGTCAATTGAAAAGTACACGCGGACTGATGCGAAATGAGAATAAATGTCGACAGATGTATTAGGTGGTTGCGTATGAAATCGCCCATTTTCGAGCTGAGGCAAAAGACGGCAGATTCGGTAGTAAATGGAGAAACTGGTTTATTCAATGCATTGCCCATTTGGAAGAGACCAGGTTGGTCGATTTTTCGATCAACGATTGTATTCCAGACATGAAGAATTCTGATTGTTCGGAGGCAATCCAGTCTTCTAGCCATTGGCAGCAAATGGACAAACCAATTTCTTCAATGTATTGTCCATTTGGAAGAGACCAGCTTGGTCGATTTTTCGATCAACGATTGTATTCCAGACATGAAGAATTCTGGTTGTTCGGAGGCAATCCAGTTGTCTAGCCATTGGCAGCAAATGGACAAACGATTTCTTCAATGTATTGTCCATTTGGAAGAGACCAGCTTGGTCGATTTTTCGACCAACGATTGTATTCCAGACATGAAGAATTCTGGTTGTTCGGAGGCAATCCAGTCTTCTAGCCATTGGTAGCAAATGGATAAAATAATTTCTTCAAGGTATTGTCCATTTGGAAG
>JAPYZJ010000181.1:22931-84740 GCA_030522765.1 Ophioninae sp. B BG-2022a
TCTGGTTGTTCGGAGGCAATCCAGTCTTCTAGCCATTGGTAGCAAATGGATAAAATAATTTCTTCAAGGTATTGTCCATTTGGAAGAAACCAGATTGGTCTATTTTTCGACCAACGATTGGATTGTAGACATGAAGAATTCTGGTTGTTCGGAGGCAATCCAGTTGTCTAGCCATTGTTAGTAAATGGACAAACCAATTTCTTCAATGTATTGCCCATTTGGAAGAGACCAGCTTGGTTCATTTTTCCGACCAACGATTGTATTCCAGACATGAAGAATTCTGGTTGTACGGAGGCAATCCAGTCTACTAGCCATTGGTAGCAAATGGACAACTTAATTTCGTTCATCCGGAGGACAACTATGTTTAGAATGAGTGATATAAATTTCAACCCGATCGGTAACGCCGTTCTCGAGTTACATTGATCACCGACTTCGAAAGCATGGTTTCGAGAAAAACAGCTGCCGCTACCTGGTCACTTATTATATGGCTCGGACACAGCATCCTACAAGGTTTTGTATTTCGGCGAATAATGGTCCGATTCATATGTACCTGGGCGGAAAATATTCGTAAGATAGTCTACTTTTTGAAAACGAAAAAAAAAATCGATTTTTTGAAAATTCTAATTAGGTTTGTCCCCTTAAACTGATGATGTTGGATCGTTTCACAAATATAACTTGTGGCGTTTCACTGTTACTGCGTTCCATCGTTGTTCCGTCTATTGCCAACTTTTAATTAGAGTAAATAGTGTACTTAACACCATCTATCGCAACCAGGCGGTTTCATACGCAACCACCTACTAACTTATACACGCATACCCCTCTTTCGTGTCTCTCCCTCTCAGCACTTTCCAGACCTCCGCAAACTTTCTTTTTCCGCTTCGTCTTTCCACTTCTCGCACTTCCCGAGATGCACCCCTGCTTTCATTTTTCCAACCCCCCGTGTTCATTATTGTACTTCAAGGTTTTATAATAACGACCCTTGTTGGTTTGTCTTTCCACTTCGAGGGCGTAAAAAAAAGCGGAATTAAGGCGCTCCGGACAAATAAAAAGTAACTTCCGCGACCCAGAGAGTAGTGCGGAAGATTTTATTCTGTAAAGCTCCGGGATGATAATTTATGGCGACAGGGTGAAATTCTACAGAGGTGATCGAAAGCACCGCGAGTACGAAAGAAAAACGACTACACTAAAGATATAAATAAAATTATATTTGCGAATCAAACAAGTTTAATTATTTTTTCAAGAAAACTTACATTTATCAATATTTGAGTTTTTAAAAGTCAGGCAATATTTTTGTTACCAACAAACTATGTATACAGGGTGCTTCACTTTTTACGAAACTCAACCCCCTTTTTTCGCTACTCTGCCACTCATTCCACCTTAATTACATCAATCCAATTAGTTAGTTGATTATAAATTCTCATTAATTATAAAAAAAATATATATATTTATATATGTATATATATACACATGTATCTATAATTAATAAGAATTTATAATCAAGTAACTGATCAATTTCATTAAACCTTTACGACAATCAACTCATTAATGTAATTAAAGTTCCATTACAGTCAACTCGTAATTTAATTAAACCTTATATGGCATTTAAAAATGATTTCAATGTCAACGCCGGAACGACACGTCATCTTTTTCCTCAATATTTTGTAGTTTGATGAACGATTAGACCGAGGGATCGACATATTGTTGTCGCAGTTAATACTCCTGAGATCACTGATCCATTAAGACTGTTGCCCGTTGAAGCAAGACGGATACATTTAATCCAAGGGATTAAGTATAACTGTATAGTCGGTGGCGCAGAATTGAAGACGGTGGATGCAGAGATCTCCCGTGCATAATGCATCATGCTTAACGCACGAACGCTCTAATCTACGATGCTAAGTGCCGTACTAGACGTGGCCAAAAGTAGACACGTGTTCACGTAACCATCCACCTTCGTTACTGAATCGTTCCACTTTTTTCCACTCTTTTATCTACGTCTCTTCGCGTTTCCCATCCTTTTTCATTTTTTAAGAGCACGACGAAAACGCCTCCTTTCACTTCGAAATTTAGAAATCACTATTCTCTCAACCGGCTGAACCAATCGGTATGAAATTTGTTTTGTGCATTCAAGACGATGGCACCGAGGGCCTCCTGCTCGCCGCTTTGGATACAAATGTTTAATCCTTGAGAAATCGCGACGAGAAACTGAGAGCACGCATCCGTCCACTTCGAAATTTTGAAACCACTGTTCTCTCAAACGGCTGGACAAATCTGTACGAAATTTTTTGTCTGCATTCAGGACGATGGCATCGAGGGCCCCCTGGTCGCCATTTTTTTATGAAAACGTTTTATTCTTGAGAAATCGTGATTTAAAACGTTTCGACTATTTCTCTCGCACTCGTGGGTCACGTGGTAATGTTCGTCATGCCCTTAAACTGTAATTTCATATGCTCCATATTATGCATTACCACTTACTCACCACCCTTAATTTTGAACCCTCGCCAACCTTGTCTCTCACCTCATCACCCTCCTTTTTTTCGTTTTTTTCTCATTTTACCTCGTTTTACAATCATGAAAAATACAAAACGTGTTTTATCCCCTCGGTCCTCGCGTTAAGGGGTGGTTTTCCAGAAGGCGGGAAAACCACCCCTTAACGCGAGTGATGAGCAACATTAGCGAACAGGAAGAAAGGGAGGGGGAGGCACAAACTTCACGAAAGGAGGAAAGGAAGATCCAACGGCCGGACCTCTTAAGCTCCCATCACATTTTTTTTTTGTTTTTTTCGTCCGGCAACTCCTCACTCTCGGAGCTTCGACTGCGGAACCAACTTTTCGGAATCCCGGATAATCGGCCGTCGTAAAATATGCAAGTGTATACAGGGCGATCGATTTTTGTATTTTTTTGTTCTTAAGATAACACGAGTTTTTATGTATTTTTTTTTTATTTTGCGTTGGAGCCTGAGTTACGTATTTTATGGCTGCTCGAGGAGCAGGAAAGGAGGAAAGAGTGACGTTTCACTCGCAATTTTGCTGGCGCATGGATTTTCTGGAAAGACCATCCAGCAGCGATTTTAAGACCATTAAGGTTAATGGACGGAGCGTTCGAAAGTGATTTCTCGTAGGGTATAATTTTAATCCTCGTTAAAAAAGGAATCTCAAACCGTTTCGAATTATTTTAGCTATCGTTAAAAAAATAATCGAGGAGATTATGAATTTCTTGTGCATCCAAACGTATTTTATTTTCAATTATGATTAAACAATTTCTTAAAAGCCATAGTTTTTTCTTAATTAATAATTGTACTTCTGTGATTTTTTCCTAATTATTCGCGAGATATTGAACGTTTCGATTTTAAATTAAGGAAATTATTGAATTTTAGAATTGATATAAGAAAATTTAGATAAAACATGTATGAATGTATTTATTTGTAATATTTGAAAGTATTCCATATTTATAATATATTTTTATAAATAAACATGAATACAACATTCCTTTATAAAATAATGTATTACTATGTTTCTATATAAAATATAGATATATTGAAATATATATATATATCTATATACAAATAAGAAAAGAAAGAGCGTGTAGTTTCCTGATTAATTCGATTATGAGTCGAATTAATCAGCGTTGATTATTAACAACATTAATCGTTATCAATCTATTTTTCTCATTCCCTGTAAAACTTAGTGATTAAAAAAAAATTTTCGACGATTTCCATGATTAGTTAACAATCTATAATCATTATATTACAGTGATAATCAATAGTGATTATCCTAAGATTAGTTGATATAAATCTCAATTAGATCACGATGATGAAAGTAATCTCGAGATTTCTTTGGTTACTCGATAGCAATGGAGACTCGTGAGTTCCCTAGAGAAATCCTATTAGTGTCATCGGCACGGAATTTTCGATGTCACTGACAATGGAGACTGTGGGGCGTCATGTAACGGAATACCGTTTACAGGATGATTCACAACTAATAGATTTCCCTTCATCAATAAGCAAGATGTAACATCGCGAGTAGAACAATTTTTTCAAAATAGCCTCGCGTTATAAGTAGACCTCTTCTAAAGTCATCGTTTTAAACATTTTTTGTTGTTGAAAAATAATGGAAATCTGTTTTTTGTTAATTAATATTACGATTGAATTTTTTTTCCTATGATAATAATAATTCTTTAAGTGAAACATTCGCGATATAATTATTATAATATGGCACTTCCTTAATTAAATTTTATTTTAGCCAAAATGAAAAAATCCGTATTTTTTTAAATATATTTAGATATTTATATGATTGCATCGAATAAAAAATTGAAATAACATTGTTAAATTATAGATTTGAATTTATCAAAATATAAAATTGACGAATTGAATTAATTAAACCATTATTTGTTTTCGAATGATTATAAATTTTGTTTATTTATAACCTTTTGAATTAATAACTTACTAATTGATATAACTTTTGTTTGTTATCTAAAGGTAGATAAAAAGAATTTACTAGAATCGAAAAATTCCTTTCGTCCCCAAGGGCAGCCCTACATGAACCCAAAGGGCGTTTTGGTAATTGTGGATCATCCTGTACATATTATATAATGCATTAGGTACGAGAGTCACCCGTGGGATTCCGTACGTTGCGTATATTGAAATTCGCCACGTTTGGCGTTTCACGAGTCATCGATGACGAATTGGCCAATCGGTAAACCGAAACCGGGATGGCTGTAAATCGTCGTTAATAACCTAATCGTCCGACTACCGCATGCTCATATTTCAAGACTCACTGAGGTCTCTCCTACCTTGGGTTTCTATAAACTATACGTTATACACCCAAAATCCTGTGTACCGTCGCTCGGGCAATAATATTCAGGATGGCAGAAAATCGTTGCCCATCCATTCGGCTACAGGATCATTCAAGATAAGCCCATCCCCAGGAACTCCCGCAAATCACGATTGAATCAATCAGCGCATTGTTTAAATTAAATGAAAATTAATTTTCATCGCATCAATGAAATCATTGTTGTTGTTTATACAGCAAATAACAGCAAGTGACAAATGAAAAAATGATATTTTATAACAGTACTTCAATAAAAGTACTTAAAGAAATATTTAAAAATATGACTGTTATAGAACTTTTCGATAAAAATACTTTTACGAAAATATTTTAATACAATCATCTTTACAACGAAACTTTAATAAAAATACTTCGATAAATGTACTTTTACAAAATATACTTTGATATTTGTATTTTTAAAAATAATACTTTCATAATTGTGTTCTTAAAAAGAATACGTCCATAATAATAGTTTTCTAAAAATTCTTTGATAATAGTACTTATAAAACAGTCCAAAATCTTTTTAATAATTTTTCTCGCAGTAGTGTATTTTAAAAAAAATCTTTCCCAAAAAACCTACACGAATGTACATTTTGAAAAATACCTTGACAGTAATCCCTGAACGAAAAAGAATGTATTACATATTATTTTAACAAGTAATACTTTCATAATTGTATTTTTACAAAAAATACGTCAATAAAAATACTTTTAAAAAAATTCTTTGTTAACAGTACTCATGAAACAGTCCAAAATCATTTTAATAATGTTTCTCGCAGTAGTATATTTTTAAAAATCCTTTCCCAAAAAACCTACACTAAAGTACATTTTAAAAAATACCTGGACAATAATCCCCGTACAAAAAATAATTTAACACCCTCCTAATATCAAAACCCTACAACCACATTCCCTAAACATACCCACCGAAAAATATCCCGACAAAATCGACCCCTTCCTCCGAGTATATCCAAACCGTAATCCTCCCAAAAAAACCTCCCCAAACACGACCACAAAAGCGTCTCGCCGTCAAGCACCCTTCTTAAAAAGACTTCCACACAGATTCTCCCCCATAAACCTGCGGCGACGAGTATGTAAAATTCCCTTTACACGCATGTAAACGTACTTGTCTAAAAATATTTTTTTAGGCTATTACTATACGCACAAAAATCCTACATCCATCACCTAGAGAACGAGAATACGTACTCGCCCTTTGGTTAAAGGGGTTTCCACCAACCTTTTTTTCGCCATGGGGGGAGGAGTGGAAAAACGCGATTCCAAAGACCGAAGACCACTTCTATCAGGGTGAAAAGGGTGCAGAGGTGATTTCCTCGATCCCTTGAGGTGTCCCTCGTCTCTCTCTGGTCCCTTTCGTCAAAGCTACAGTCACGACCTTGGAAATAATTTCCGGCGGAAGTGTTATCGGTCGCGAGCTTATATTTCCTCATAGGGTTGTCGACGGGTTTACCGAGTGTCCTTGCGGCCTCTCTTTCCCTCAAATCTAGGTGCGATCATCCCCCAATCGAGCTAGGGGTCTCGTGCCACGCCGCCTATCTTCTCTCCTGATAATATCCTACCACCAACCTCCACCAAATGCCACCCCATTTCGACCCTAGTCTCCTCTTCGTCCTGGGCACCAGGATACGCTATCGCAATTTACGAGGATAATCTCTCTCGCATGACTAGTTCCCTCATCGCGCTGAGGTGCAATAACATCCCCCCTTTTCCCTCCACCCTCCACCCCCGTTCACCCTCATGCGTGTGTGCGTCCACTACAATGCGAGATTCGATGTATGTACGATTTCACTATGCAAAAATGAAGCATTGTTCATTTGCCGGATTGCTTGTACTTTCGTATTTATCGGGTGACCCAAAAGTTACGGACTACGGTTCTCAAGGGTTGGTATTTATGGCCTCGATAATTGGGGTGGGGGTGAGGAGAGCGGTGAAGTTGACGATAGCGAGGGGTAGCAATGGAAGAAGTGGCATTTCTCCCGAAATTAAAAACAAAATTTGGAGATATTTGCAGTCGATACTTGAGGGGTGCATAAGGGCGTGGTCGTTGATAACGTGAAGAATGATTTATCTTAATTGAGCGCCGATTTGAATCTATTTCTGAATGGGGGATTTCATGTTTTCGCAATATTTTTGTTTTAGATTAAAAAAAAACTATTAGGGGAGGACCTCTTTTGAAAATGGATAAAGCGATCCATTTACTTTGGTTGATTATTTAAATAAAAATATAATTTAGGAAGTGAATTGTAAATAAGCAGCAAAGTTGTTTTGTTATTTGTTTTTATACATTGTATTTGTCGAATTTATTAGAAATATTAATATATTTACATACGCGTGTTTTATATATTTGCAAAATATTTAAAAAAATAAATGGACAATTAAGAAATAAATTAAGCACTTGAAATACAGGTTTCGACTACATTTTTCCCTTTTGCTTGCAACTTTTTTTTCATGAATAAAAAAATACGTTTTCGAGTGTCGAATTTCCGTTTACTCACCCGGTAAATGCAGGTCTTTAATATTTATTTTATTACCCCTTTTTCCGTACAACTGATATACTTTTTTTTTTTTATCTCGTTGGAGCTCGCACTATTGTCCGGGCATTTCGCATTCGTCGAACTCGCGTGTGATTCTGTCATCATGAACCCAGCTCCGGGCGCGAGTTCGCGTTTTATGTTCCGAACGCAAAAAGCTCAATGCCCGTGGAAATTCCCGGGAGTAATGGTCATAAAAAAAAACGTTGAGTCAAAGGAGATTCCGTTCCAACCCCATCTCTTTTCCATGAGAAAAAGTCCTAGGCTAAAGGGTGGGGGAGAGGGGGTGAGAAATAGAAAAAGAAGAGAAAGCAGGAAAACGAGTTTACCATGGATGTATATGTTTTATGGCATTGTAGAGAAGTGATATCTATAAGGTCGAATAAACGACTGGTTTGCACGCAAAGTGCAGACAAGCCCAACCAGACAGAGTTCCTTACACCTGCCATCGAGAAATTTCGAATGAATCGTAGATTGTCGGAATTACGTTGAAAATAGGGATCCCACATTAGGGTTGGTACGGTGTAATTTTGCAGCATGGTTGACCGACTCATTGCCCGCGTTCATTATTTCGGGAGTAGAAAGGGGGAGAAAACAATTGGACGGTCTGTGAAAACCCGTCGTATCGGGACGCGAAATCCGCGCGGTAGGCGATATCTACTCGCGAATTTTATGGTCTCATTGTTCGGGTCTCGAAAATGTAATTTTCCATTTGGACGGAATGTTATATTCGTTTCGATAGTATCATTCGTGAAATTGGCATTTGCACGAACGGGAAGCCATGATACGCCGTTATGAGTGTGGGAGTATATTCGAAGGTGAATATCTATGAGGTATTGGGGGTCCTATGACATCGAGTTGGTTGGGAAAAAAAATTGTTCAATTTTGAGAATTATTATCTCGGAAACTATTGGTCCGATTTCGTCCAACTTTTTTTAAAACGAAAGTGTAGATATTGAAGTACATTGTCGATTTTTTTTGTAAACGTATATTGAGTTTAAGGGGTCTTAAAGGCTACCCGTCAAAACGTCGAAAAGAATATTCTTGCATAAAGTGGAGCCTGAAGGAATCTGCTGAACAGCAGATGTTTTTACGCCCACCTAAAAGCGAAACTGTACTGGATTACTCGTCAACAATGGCTTTTTCATCACAGAATGTCTTTTCAGACGTTTCATTACAACTGAAAGCTCTATAAGAACTGTAGACCAAAGACTCGTCGTTATGCCCAAAGCCAACCAAACGCAAACGATCCTTAACGAGTTCAAACACAATTTCTCAGAGTTACTACTCGCTGGAATAAAAATGTCTAAAAAACATCAGAATGAGGGAAAAAGTCAGGATCTCTTGATCGGGAGTGGATTATTAGATAATAAATACTGAAGACCCGAGAAGCTAAAGGTTCAGGGCTCTTGAGCTATGAAATTGAGCAAATTACCCATAGCTTTTTTGTTCCCAAGAGAGGCGCCCTCTAAATTTTATCGGCGTCTTTCTTCATCGTTTCTTTCCCTCTCTATCTCGCTCATTCACTCTCTCATCCTCACTCCATCCGACTCCGGAGCTTCCGACAGGGTACTTACCCTCGCGGTTCCTTCTGCGTTTCTTGCCAGTCGACTTTGCCACCACCAACCCTCACGATCACTTAGTCTAGTCTATTAACCGCGGAATTCCATTCCCTGAGGCCACAAGGACGACGATGACGAAGAGGAATGGGGAGCAACCTGGAGTAGACGAGAGGGGTTGCTCAGGTGGGCTTGTGTCACAGAGAAAATACCAAATAAGTGCGCGCAGGTAGATATCAACGACCCGTTGATTGGACATCCAGGATAGGTTGGGTTATCGAGTGCTTGCTTATTCTGAAACTAATAGAATCATTCAACAGTCACCATCAACATAATCCGAATCCTTGTAGTCCAGAATCCAACAGATGAGAAATGGAAAAACGTGGTCTCTTCTAATAAACCATTGGACAGACCATTTCGTCCATTTGCTACCAAAAAGACTGGATCACTTCCAAAAAACCCGAATCCGTTTTTGTCTGGAATCCAATTGCTGGTCGAATGATCGATGAAGCTGCTCTTTTTGTACAAACCAATTCATTCTTCCTCCCAAAAGAGGATTTTCACTCACCCACCCAATATCAGCTTTGACTAGACTAGGAAATAGAAACTTTTATCTACACTATCCAATTGTAGACATTTCATGATGTGCCCTTGAGATTTAACAATTATCTGATGATTTCTACATACATTGGATATTTTCTTTGGTCGTGCTTTTTAATCTCCATACATGTTATCATCTTTCTCGTACCCCATTTTTCTTCGATCCACAGAGAGAAAGAGCCAATTCTGTCGACCCCTCGGGAGTGAACGCAAAGTGTATTCGAATGTGGGGAGAGCCAAATTGAACTCCTTGATACAACGATAAGAAATGGCAGCCACTCGCGGAAGTAAAATAAAGTACATTTTGTAATGCCAAGTAGCCATGATCGCATTACCTCAACCCTATTCTCTTCAGCGGTAGGCCAAATGCAAAACTACCTAACACGTCGAGGGAAGGTCCCAAAGGCTTTTTCAGACGCGTTCACAAGTCGACGAGAATGCTGGTGGTGTTTGGCCTCACTGTTTCCAGGACGATTCGATATGCACGATTTACAGTGCCGTCAACGAGAATGAACATTTTCTGCTCCCATCTTTGGCTGTCTGATTCGATCTTACTTTTCTATCCAAATCTCAAATTCTGTGGTTCTCCCTTTTTTGTTTTATTGGGTATCTGTGTACTTGAAAGTTATTTAGAATAAATTCTTAATAAATCTTAAGTGAATTTACAATTTATTATTCACAATAATATCACGTAAAAAACCTGTTGCTATTACATTTTTCAATTTCAAAATTCCGTGTTCAAAATTTCAATATTCGACCGAAGAAGAATTTGAATGTTGCATTTAGGTGAAAAATATATTTTTAATGTAGGTGAATGTATATTTAGTTAAAAAATATTTATGTTAATTTAGAATATTGTGATATTGTAATTAACAAAATATAAAAACCCAAATCTGTATTTCAGTTAACAATTAAAATATTTTTCCATCCTGCGATTTTGATATTTTTCAAAATTACTAAAAACCATCTGCTCAAACCAAAGTTTTTTTGCACTCAAATTATTATTTTTTCGTTTTTAACTTCGGCTGACTTAATTTACCAGAACCACGCATTGGCACTATCTTTAAATAATAATAAATTGATCTTTCAGGACAAAAATTAATTGAGCTTGTGAAAACTGTGGATAAACTGTGTCAAAAATATCAACCTCGTTCTCCTGATTCTTACATTATAAAAAAAATACATTAACAACCATCCTGAATTTTGGCGACTTTTTTTTCCATTGTATATTTTCTTTCGTAAATTTATCAAAATTTCGTATGAGTACGAAACCACGTTTAATCCTAGAGTATAATTAATTCTAATTTATTTATATTGCTTTTCTTTCGTTGTCCAATTTGCACAAATTTGTTTTTTAACAGACCTTTTAGCTTTTTTTATTCCTTCCCTTCTTCGCTTTTATTTATTCCGCTGCACGGAAAAAAAACTATCCACATTTACTACGTAAAAAAATACAGTAACGATCAAACGTGCAGAGAAAAATCTATTTAAAAAATGTTGGAGCGATGGTTGCACGATTTTCTGTATTAGCGAGAATCCCTATTCACGTAACATCAGTAATTATTAAATTTATCTGTTATTCCACGTGTTTGAATATACTGAATACTCCTCACTCCCTCATGCCCGATCTCGTTGCACGCCGCAATACACGCTTCGATAAATTAATCTATTGCTTGTTATTGCACGCGGAGGCTACGTAATTTATCGCGTGTTGGGCATTAATTGATGCAACAAAGTGTATGCGTACACCTGGGTAAAGCTACACTTTTATTTTCATCATAAAAAATAAATGAACAATAAATTTTAACCCTTAGAAAAAATAAATGGCCATTTTTTTCACCTATCTTAAAAAATGAAATGAAATGAAAATTATTACGATGATAAAAACGAATTTTTCATTCATCTTTAGATAATTATTTTTCAAATAAGGGAGATTATAGGTAGTGGTCGATTTTTATCTTAATAATTAAATCTAAATAAAAAGTAATTTTATCTTCAACAAAAAGTGATGAAACGAGCAATTTTTAATGTATCTGATAAATAAATGGAGAAACTAATACATCAGTGAATTAATGATCAATCATTTCTATTCGTAACTGAATCATAAATTAATTAATTTATTGAATAAACGTAAATAAGTACGAATATTTATAAAATTATCTCAAGTTGAAGTTTTGAAAAAAATGTGCTTTCTTATAAGAGACTATTTTCGACATTGCAGTAGATAAAAAATTATATTATTAAACCATTAAGCATTATCATGCTAAACAGGGTTCGTAAAATATATAAAAAAAACATTTACTAACAATGCACAATCCTTCGAAAACGTGAATTCAAGATTGTGGATGAAATCGTCCAAGTGTGAATTCGCACTATAAAAACTTAATTATTAACGAAAAAATAAAATATAAAATAAAGAGTATAAAATAAAATGCATAAAAATTAATTAAAGCATTAAAATAAATATTGAAAATGGATGCGTAAAATATTACCTGTTCTGAAAAATCCTGGTCTCTAAGAGGTCAAATAAATAAACTCGAGAGGTTCTTACCGTGCACACGAAAGAAGCGGCGTATGAAGAGGAAATGGATCCTTGGAGGAAAAACACCCCGAATATTGCCTTCCGGCCAATTGTCCACGCATCGGAGCGTCGATGCGGAAGCAATTTTTTCCGATCGACGCCACATCGCATCACTAGAACTAAGATGACTAGCAGTCGCCAAAGTTTATAAAAAATAATACGACTGAGAAATTTAATACACATTTTATTTCCAGAAGACGAGATCTACTTTTTCGTCGGAATGTGAACATTTTCCTACACTTGTAATTTTCATAAATAACAATATTTCAAAAATATATCAGGCCATAAGAAGGTATTTTTTTTAATTTTATTACGAATTTTTCATATATATTTTATTGCCATAAATAAAAAGAAAAAACTTTTGATTCGGTTTCGAAGTTTCGGTCGTACAAAACTTTTGTTTAATACTGCAAAAGTCAATTTTTTTTTTTTTTTTTTCACGTTATCTATGACTATTGGGGAATAATTGTTGGCTACTTGCAAAAAATAATCGTAATTTCAGTGTTACTCCATTTTTTTCACGAAAAAAATAATTAAAATTCTTAAAACGTCAAATAAATTTTCTGTAAATTTGCAATGTCGTCACTCCAATATTTCAGTCAGAAAAATATTTTTGAACGAGTTGAAAGAACGTGAAGGAACATTTTCGTCGTTTGTTTCAGTTACCAAACTTTAAAAAAATAAAGTACTTACAGACTCTTGACTTTTACGTCAGCAGAATTAAAAAAAAGAAAACACTTCCTCATTCTTAATTCAGCTTTTGAGCAAGCCCTACTTCCGGCGCCTTCCTCTCGTTAAACAAATCGCTTCCGTGATCCACGCAGAGAACGCAAACTTACGAACGCCACTCGGCGGAGCTGCGTCATCTAACTGAAACATCGGGAGCCGCACTTTTTTATCGCTTCGAAAAGTTTAACGACTCATCTCCGTTAGTCCGGATATTAAAAAGTTGGGTGCACGATTTACGTTGAATTCTCGACGAATAATATGCCTCGAGGAAGATACGAGGTGTTTTATGACTCTTCATTTTAGATCTTAAAAAACCGTAGAAGAGGGAGAACAGTGTTCGCGTCAACAGATTTTGAGGTATTTCTTCGTATTTAATCTGTCGGACAAGAGCGTGTACGCCGTAACTAGAAAACTACACGGAAAGAGGCATTGAAAAAAATGATGTCCATATTGAATGATACAAGCTGTGATGTTTTATTATTTATAAGTCCTCCAGTCGCCTCCTACCAACTGTTCTGTTAAGGCAGCTGTATTTCTGGTATTTAGTCTGTCGGGTAAGAGCGTGTACGGCGTAACTAGAAAAGTACACGGAAAGAAGCATTGAAAAAAATGATATTCATATTGAATGATACAAGCTGTGATGCTTTATTATTTATAAGTCCTCCAGTCGCCTCCTACCAACTGTTTCCTTAAGGCAGCTGTATTTCTGGTATTTAGTCTGTCGGGGAAGAGCGTGTACGGCGTAACTCGGAAACTATTCAGAAGGAGGCATTGAAAAAAAGTATACACACATATGATCATACAATCTGTGATGCTTTATTGTTTACAAGTGGTCTAGTCGTCTCCACTATAAATCGTCACCCGGTGTCTTCAAGACTATAGTTTCTACTCATTTAAAAACACAATCTGGAATACGGACCCGCAAATGCACCGCGCTTTTTCCCGCAAATGACTCGTTTTTCTCTCTTGATCCATCTTGGTGGAAGTTTACTACCTGCTCTTGTTCTACCCTTTAACGGTTGCCAGGAAAAAATGTCGCCGTGCACGCTTTTGTCAGACGGTATATTATTGTCCGGATCGCACTTCGATTCTCCTGCACCCAATATCCGCCCCATTCCGCGACCGTAAATACGATGAATCACGCATCCGTCAGACGTCCGAGTACCGGTGATCACTTACAAGCTCAGGCAAAATGGTAGGTAGGTTAGCTCATAAATCGTCCTCCTGGACCAATCTCGCATCGATACACCGAGACGTCTGGTATATACGAGGTCTGAGTACAAACACGCCGTGTGTACGCAATTACTCATACGTGTAAATTTCCACGACACGAATGAGCTTTCTCAACCTTGAAACCCAAAAAAATAAACCGAACGATTTACAAACTTTTTCGTCTCACGAAACCATCTTTCCAACGAAGTTAGGGCTTTGCCCACTGTTGATAGTCATCCCAAATTCCAGTTTTTCTTCCTCTCTCTAATCAATATTTCTCTTATTGAGAAATGTTCATTAACAATGAATTTTTTGTCTCTTGAGGAAATCAGCAAAAAGCAGTACTGAGAGACTCACATAAAATGAATAATAAACAAATATACATGTTCCTATTTCTCTCCCCTTTTTTCCATCTATTCCTACTCTCTCCCACTCTTTACTTTTCTCCACTCTGTTTTTTTAGTTTTTTTTTATTTCCCCATAGTTTATTTCTTCTTTTCCCTCTCTAAACTTCTCCCCTTATTTGATTTCTCCTGCTTCCTCTCCCTTCCTCCCTCTTTATTTCTCTCCCTCTACCCCTCCTTTTCTTAACATGCCCTCGCTCTCTATCTTTATTTCGCCACCTCCCTCCGCCCCACTCCTCCCCTACCAATCCTACTTCCTTTCCTTGCTTTCTTTACTTCTTCCCCCCTCCCTTTCCACCCTATTTTTTTTCCTTTTCGCCCTCCATTGAGCGGAGCAACCGTGTAACCGTTACTGGCTTCCGGGTAGACAATCGCTCTGGAATCGGAAAAATCGAGTGCTAGCGTCTATGTAGGCTGGCATGTGCATAGGAACAGAGCTATAGATCGGGGTTCGCACAGGCCACCCTCTCACCCCCGGTTCGTCGCCTTTGCCAGTTCGTTGCTCTTCTCTCGCGGGAATCGATCTCTCCACGAATAGACAGTGCGCGAGAATCGTAAAATTTTCCGCGTTGTACTCTTTCCACCTTCAGATAGCTTCCATTTTTGGCCCATCCCCCGTCCGGGCCTCCCTCAAAGCACAACCCCAGCATTCTTCATCACTCTTGCAACTTCTAGTATATACAGACTCCTTTTGCCATGAGATCCCTTCGCGAAACCCCCGTATTTCTGTCTCGCACCAACTTGTCTTTGAAACTACAGGGGTGAGGGAACGGAATTTTCCTGACGGAGGTTGCATCGTGGAAACTGTCTGGAAGTGGTGAAGACGATTTTATCGTAGGTTGAGTTGTTTACAAGATGCGTAGGTCACCTTGTAAAACGCACCCTTCGTATCGATACGAAGGGTGCGTTTTTGCGTCTACGAATACAACGACTTATAGCCCAAGGTCATTCAATGACGTATGAGTCGGTTTCGTTTGTTGATACTGCTGAGAGTGGTGATTCTTCCGACATCTATTGTGATCTTAAACGACTCGAGTAATCCTCAATAACCTTGCGTTGAAGATCACTTCATTCGGGACGATAACTATATATATATAATTTTGATTTGACTGGGTAAGGTGTAGAAATAATGAAAATATTTGAAAATATTATTATACATATATATATCGGATGGAAAAAAATAATAAAAAATATTTTCATTATTTCTACACCTTACCCAGTCCAATCAAAATTAAGCAATTAAGAATAATTCAAATTTGTTGTGTTGCAACGATGCAAGCTTCAATGTCATAAATAAGGAAACCCCGTTGTCTTTCATAATCAAGTGTCAGACGAAGCCAACACGGAGAAATAACAAATGCAAAGAGAAACGGGAACGGTAAAAGAGGAAGACGGTGGTCGAGGATATGCCTCGAGGTAAATCGCGTATTGAAGCAACTGCCACCTGCCGGAAACGCGGAAATCCTTTTATCCGTTCCATATCCTGAGAGACTCCAGTCCCCTTTCTCGTCGTTTTACACGAAGATGACGCGGGGTTGTAGTCGGACCTGGAACGAACGTGCCTCCAGGGCGGTCGCACTCAAATGATATTTCTTCCAAATAAGTATTAAAAAAAAAAAATATATATATATATATATAATTAATTTTCAAAATATTTCATTTCAAGGACTGTCCTCAAAAAGGTTCGACGAGCTAATATCCAACAAAAAAATCTTTATACAATTGTTTGTTCATCTTTGAGGTGAAGGCTCGCTGCTACACAACTATATTGTTCGTTGCTATGAAATGGTACATCCTGTTGTTATGCAACATCATCGATTGCCAGACTACAAGAAAAAATGTTGCAGATAAAAGTTGTTCCCTTATATTTTTGTTGATATCCATATAAATAAATTCTCAAATAATTTTACAATAATTAATTTATATACTCGACCAAGTAATTAATTTTTTAAATAATCAATTTCTCCAGTAATAAATAAACTAGTTATTACTTCAAATAATTAAGAAACTGATTATTTTTCTCGAATAATCAACTGATTAATTAATTCCACAAAAAATAAATCAAGTAATTTTTTAAAATAATCTTTTCTCTTGAGAGATTCTCCACTGTATCCTAACCCTTTAAATATCTCGCCCGAATCGTTGGCGGGTCCATATATAAAGACGGTTTTCCTGTTTTTTACTCGGCGTGGTTTTTCAATGGGAAATCGTCGTCGCACTGACATTCCTTCTGCCTCCACCCTCGCCCCTTCCACTCTTTGCAAGAACATTCCTTGCCCTCTTCGAGTGCTCGAGGACTCGTTTCCGGCATCCGGAAATGACGAAGAAGGGATCCCTCTAGTAACATACGTATACGAGGATGGGAGTCAGGGAATCGCGTAATTTCGATCTCGTATAAAGAGAGAATTCCTGTGGGTTGTTCGCGGGATCGCAGGAAAACAACAGGAACGTTCTTCCGATGAAAGCGGGGAAGAGAAATGCTTGCTTTTCACGAAGTCGACCTCAACCTTCCGCGTTTCTTTAGCGAATTTCTCTTGCCAGTTGCCTCTTCACTCTTTCCACCTCCGAGCCCCTTAAACCCTCACAATTCCTTCTTCAAGCCGTTCGCAGTGTATGGCTGGACGCACTCGAAGAGAAAAACGTTTATGCAGTGCAACGGGGTCACTTATGTCCCATCTTTTCAGACACTGGACTTCTCGTTGAAACCCAATTTATTCATCGTTTAAATACCGAGGGACCTCGATCCCCCGTGAGGCGTGTCGTTATGGGGTGATCATTCAGCGAAATGGGGTAAGTTTTATTCTCGATTTAATACAAGTTTATTTAGTGAGAGATATGCCAAGTAAAAATTTCGCGATGCCAAAAAATCCGACAGAAATTTTCAAACGAATAAAACAAGTGTTGAATAAATACAATAACAATTTCACAAGCTAACAAATTCTATAATCATTATACGCCATATTTTTCTTGATGACAAATTCCTTGAATGCACGAACTGATCGATGCAAAAAATAAACTAAAATAAATAAAGAAATACACATGTACTGTATATTCGAAACTAAATGAATCGAATTGATTATTTAACTAATTAACAATTAATATTTGACTGTTAGGTATTAATTAATAACCGATATTTTATTAATTATATATTAATTCCTAATGGAAACTTTAATTGGAAAATATTGATAATAATTTGTAATAAATATCTGTCTATTCACATATGAATTATCAATTAATATTTCGCAATTGAGACATTAATGAATATTTGCGATTTAAGATATTAATTATGAAATTAATATCTTTACTGCCAAAAATCAATTCGTAATTAATATCTTAATTGACAGATATTAATAAAAAATCAATTTCTCGATTGTCGAACATGAATCGATTGTAAATATCGTAATTATCAGATATTAATTAATATTTATTGTTATCAGCGTTCACAATTGAACTTACCAATTATTCAATAATTAATTTTATTATTATTACTTATATAAATATAATTATTATAAATTATATGAACATAATAATAATTATTATTATTATTATATTGATGATTTAACTAACCAATAATGAAATCGTCGACTGTTTATTTATTTATATTTTGTCTACAAATCTAAAGCTACTCTGTCCAGTGATAAGCTTTTCGGAGTGTTACCACTTGAACGACTGGGGGCTTTTATCCGAGGTTTTATTCTCGTGGATCCATCCTTTCTAATAATGCATGGTCTTCGTCCCTTCATTCTCTATCTCACCCTTTTCCTTTCCCTTCCTACCCTTGGCCTTTTACCTTCTCTGTCCCTTCGCTCCTTCAGGATGCTGTTTTACCCACGATCCGTAGATACATTTCTGACCCCCCATTGTGCGACAGGATCAACAAGAGCCTCTTTTTCCATCGGGCGTCACGATGTTTACCAAACTCTTCCCTTCAGGACCAACTATACAGGCTCTTTCGTCGTGTTCCCACTTGAAATTTATCGTACTATGGTCTCTTGAGTATCCAGCCCATGGAGTGGAGTTTTCTCTCTCTCACTCTCTCTTTCTCTCTCTTGAGGTCCTCGAAACCAACTGTTTTAAACATACACGTGCTTTCGGGCCCTCTTCGCATTCTCAGCTCATCGGAGCTTGTTCTAGGATCACGAAAACAGGCAAGCTTTTGGGCTCCTGCATTTATAGCGCCACTAAAAATTAAATGAAGATCCCCAATGGGACACGTACGAACAGACAGGACACGGCCACCCCAGTTGAGAAAAAACGTAGGTTAGGGTGGAAAGGTTACCCGATCAGGGCTCCCAGACCTTTTTGCTTCAACCTTTTTTCATTCATGTTTTTTTATCGTCGTCGCTGATGTAATTGGTAAAAACAATTTTCTGGAATTTGCAATGTCATTTCTTGTAAAATTGTAAAATTTAGGAACTTGTTATAAGTTGTTTGATTTATTATTTTAATTTATTTTATATTTATTTTTGTATTTGCTATTTTATTATAATTGAAATTAATATTTATTTTCGATTTCCATATTATTTATTATTTGTTCTTTTATTATTATGTTTATTATTATGTTTATTTTACCATTTATTTTTTGTATGAAGTTACTTTTATTTATTACTAATCGTATCGATTTATTATTATTTTTATTTATTTCTTTGTTATCGTGTTTTCCTCTAGTTTCGTACCGTCCATGATGAAGACGATGAAAATCGTTGAAGGTATTTGCGTAGTCCAATTATGCCTATAAAAAACAGCTATGGTTGTCAAAAAACATAATTTTCACTGCAACCCACTGGTGCAAGGTTCCATATGGCTCCTCTTGGGTGGGCACTTTGTGAAATTGAACTTTGCATAATTAGAGTGCTACTGAAATGGTTCTCTTAATTCTTCGATTTTTTTCTGGAAACGCTTCACTCTGAAAAAAAAATAAAAATAAATTAAGAAGGATTAAAAGATGAAAAAAAATATAAAACAGCAACAACAACAAAAATGATGTGCATTCCAGGAGTGCAACCTCCACTTTTAGCCTTTAATTTTTCCAAAGCTGCCGAAAACTTTCCCTCGAAACTCCCGTTTTCGAAAAATCAAAACGAGTGACCAAAGTGGCTACCAACATCCACTGATTTCATTGTCATCAATTATTAGTCTTATCTAGATAAAAACACCCCACCATTTTGGATATTCACGATGAGACCTATCAGCCCTGAACTGCAATCCTAAAAGCCCTTCCCGATTTCATGAACGAGAAGACTACTCTTTCGGCTGTTGCTGATGAGACTTATCCGACCTGGACCGCAAGCCTGTAAACCCTTTCTGGTTTCAAGGATGAAAAATCCACTCTTTTGGCTACTTTTGATAAGACCTATCAGACCTGAGCTGCAATCCTGGTTCTCACGGATTCATTTTGGACCAGAGTGTTACGAATGATATCTGGTTTCACGTTTTGTCCTACCAAGCGCTAACGAGCTCTGGTACCGCGAGATCTTTTAGGGTTTGTATAAAAATGGTACTGTAGGTTGAGATAGAGGGGTTGGAAAATGAAAACTCGTTGGCCCGATTATTCGGAATTTATCACTGCGCAATTATTTTTCCACGCCAAGTGTCCGTAGTCAAAGGTGTGAGGATTGCGACCCGACGGAAAAGAGGAATGTGGCAGGGGGGGCAGAAAATGCTTTTGGGTAGGTTATAGCCCACGTGCATGGAGTACGTGCACTTTCTCCCAGTCGTTTTTTCTCACCCTTCCTAACCTCCAATCCCCTGCCCCACACCCCATGTACGGTCTCGTTACTTCTCCAGGTTTATATCAGTAGCGGAGAGCTGCTTGGTCCTGTTGGGTCTAGGATATAGTTAGGTCTGGAGACTTTATCCCCCAGGCGCCAAAACCACGCGCGTTCCCCTCTCCCTTTCAACCCCGTGTCCTCCATTCATTTTCTCCGTTTCGCTAACACACACTTTCCTCATTTTCCTACTGCGTCTCGCATCTCGTTCCAGCATTCCGTGAGCTTTCTCACCGTTCCGTTGGGTTTCCAGGCAAGCGAATATTTACCCACCCTCTTAAAGCTTTCGGGACTAATAAACCGCTGCCTCAGGTTTGGTCGGTCGGTGGGGGTTTGTCGAGGATGGGAAGGCGACGCTACTGGCTCTAGTCGCTAATTACTCGACTAGTCGTCGTGGCACGTCCATGGGCCCCGCAGCGAAAAAGTACCACGAATTTTTCGGACTCTTCATCCCGGAAGTGGTGAGCTATGTGGGCGAGTGTTATTTCGAGGACTGGCTGAGAACTGTCTTACCGTTGCGGTCCATAGTCTTCGTACTCCATCCTGGTTGAATCGAATCGGAGTCTTTGAGTAGGTGTGTTTGGGTTAAGGACGTTCCGATGATAGGTTGGCTGTTAAGATGGCTGGCTAATTAATTAAAGAACTGGGTGGATGTTGAAGTGACTGAATGGATCGTAACATACTGAAACTAGTTGATTCTTGGACTAGCCAGTTCGTTAATTAACTGGCGGATTCCTAGGGTAACGAGCTGGTTCTCTGAATAACTGGCTGATTCCTCAAAGAATCCATTGGCTTCAATAACAACCGGCTGGTTTCAGGTAACTTTTTAGTTTCCAACATAACCAGCAGAGTCCTGATATAAATAAGTGACCCCTGAAATAACCGGCAGTTTCCTAATTTAACCGGTTCGTTCTCAAATAACCGTCCGATTCTCGAAATAACACCTGGTCTCAATAGGCGTGTCTTCCAATGTCACACGATGCTCCACCAACTTCAGAATGTGAATCTTCGAGGAATGATAGCTATGGGAGATATTCAAGAATCATTAAGAATCCAGGTCGATCTAGCTCGAAGCTAATAAACGGAAACTAATATCGCCAGTACATTTGACGAGGAAACGAGAAGCGTTACGTAACTAAGGAGAGGGTGAAGTGACGTCAAGAGTGGACGACATTGCCGAATGACACCTTTGTGACGAAGAAACTTTTTATTACGAGAGCGAATGGACGAGAATGGACTGGGAAATAATAAGGATCAGAGAGCAACGGGGGGAATGGGGATTGAGGGGCTGAGGGGGTGGACAGAGGGGAGCAGATGAAGCAGCAGCGTCACTAACGCCGGCAAAGTTCAATAATTAAAGACGAGCTGTGCCGATAGTTGGTTGTTTGAAAGCAGGCTTTTCCGTACAGCACCCCTTTCCGTTTCTTCCTCTTCCCCCCCCCCCCCCCCATCTACTTGGACTCTTGGAAAAGCTTAGTCCCAGGGTACGGAATAAATACCTCTCCCTCTCTCTCCCTCTCTCTTTCTCCCGCAGCAATATTAAAATTCTTCGTCGTAAAGGACTTACTTGTTCTTTGGTATTTGGAGGAAGCAAAGGGTGGATAAAGGGGGATGAAAAGAGGGAAGAGCTAGAACGAGGTGTAGAAGTGGGATAGAGTATACATAACGATAAATGAGTCGTGCACAGTTGGAGCGAGAAAGAGAGAGAAAAAGAGTGGCCTTAAAGGATGGAGAAGTTGCCTCCTAGGGACGTCGTTTGGTGCTGACAATATGCCTTTTGAAAAGGCAAAATCCCCTTGCCAATTTCTTTCCCGAAAGTCCAGGGGTGGATGGCTGAGAGGTCGGTAACTCCCAGCCTTCAGCCGGTCCACTCCTTCCTCCTCTTCTTCCTCCTGGTCCTCGTTAAGGCGAACATGCCTTGGAGAGATGGAAGTCGTCGTCAAGAGAACTTCCGGAATTCCAGCCTTTTCGAAGGGTCAGGAGCTTGGGGAGGGGAGTGTGGGGACGTGGGTGAAAAGCTTCCAAGCTTGAGATTCTTCCTCTTTTCCCTCAAGCCCAATGATTTCCAGCTGAGGGCCCGCAGTAGCCAGCGTTTGTACGTCCTTGGTGGGGTGACTTACGTATACCAAGGTCGAACGAAAAGATCGTCTCTTGACGAATTAAGGAGCTCTATCCCCTGCCGACTTGTACACTTCAAGAATTCCACTAGTCCAGGGCTAACCCCTTTTCTACTCTCGAGCAAACTTCTTTCACCTCTCTCCAGTCTGGAACACAAGGTGTCCAAGTTGGATGAGTTTGGGTGACTGTGCTCGAGAGTTGTCGAATAACGTTCGAGAACCCGAAGAAAAAAGATAAGACAAGGGAATGGAACTACGAACGTTTACAATCAGTCTGGCTAGAAATCCTTAATCAAAAGGGCATGTTAACGGTGTCTCATTGGGTAATTCTCATTTCGTCCGGAATATTCAACCCCATTGGGGTCATTGATCGAGCAAGATTGGAATTGGAAAGAAAAAAAGAAGCTATTTGATACCTCTGTCCTTTGTTCTATCATCCCAACCCGTTTTCCTTGAGGATCCGATTTCTAATATCAGGCACATCCTCTGGGCAATCTCTTTCGGACTGCGCTGCGTCCCATGGGCTCACAGTCAGTTACGTGTGAAACCCTTTGATGTCACGATTAACGTAGGGCTGATGAAGTGTGCAACGACGCCTTTCCAAAGCCCGTCGTCATGGATACCCAACTAGGACAAAACTGCCGTTTACCCGTCTTCTCTTAGGACCGGAAGGGCCACTTGTCTCACAGCTGGATAGACCTGCGTCCCGCGAAAAATTACCGGGCGATCTTCAAACTTGACGTTCGGCTGAACCCAAGTAGCGATTACGTTTTCATTCGAACGTCGTTCACGGCTTTTGATCTTCCGGATGATCAAGCTGGATCATCCTCGTTTGATAGCTCTCTCTTCGAACGAGAAGCTTTTCCCTACTTCTGCTGCGCATCATGGATATTGGGCTAACGACTGATTGAAAGTCCTTCAACGTCGACCCTCGGCTAGCTTGTCACTTCTAAGCTAGCTCTACGGTGTCTTTCATTCAATCGGACAGCTATTGAACGTTCCTGATGTAATCAAGGGTCGTGTCCATTCTTAAAATCAGCTGCTAATGGCTTACCTCGTTCTTTATGGATTCCTGAAGAACACAGATGGGGCATCCCCATACCAAAATGTGACCCATGAAGACTCATATGATCCTAACTATGTTCTTAATGAAGGAAATACCCCAAATCAATTTACACACCAGTATCCAATTTTGGATCATCGAACGGATAACCATCATCACTCGAGTCATCCAACCCAAAACGACAGTCCTCATTTATGAATCAGGATCTCGTATGGACAAGGAAATTTTTTTCATTACTTTCAAGTGGGATCAGCGTTGTACGATCGTGGCGTCGTATCGAGTACCTAAGTGACAGGACTAAGGGACATTTCGGCCATTTACCAAAAAGCTATACGTTCCGCTCGGTGATGTTGTTCGAATGGACTCTCGTGGTTATCGGAGCATACCTAGGAGACTCTCCGAATTGTCAAGCCACGAAATTCGGAACATTTGATGACTCTCTCCTCTCATGGGACTACCAGATACATTTTGGACCATTTCGTTCAGCCTACTCCTCCCCCGTGATCTGTATCCTCTTAGCTCTTCCTGTCTCTTCAATTTTCAGAGATTCGTCGAAAGCGGTTTGACCACTCCGTCCGAGAAACGAGGACGCCAGGAAATGGCAGTTTCCCCAAGTATTCCCTTCGCTGTTCGATTCTTCGATACTCCATTTTCTCTCGTTCGTCTCGTGGGCCCATCTCTGTCCTCTTCACGTCTTTCCCAGCCAAGAGGATAAAGACTGGAATGTAGGGTAGCTTTTGCTCTGTATATATGAAACTTTGAGGGTTGCTACTACTGGTGCTTTTGAAGATGTAGACCTTTGCATTCCTACAGCTCCAAAAGTATTTGGGCAATGTTGTTGAAATAAAAATTGTACACGCTACATCGTACAAACCATGATCATTAAAAAAGCCCCATCATCGAAAACTGGTTCAGTCACTTTCATTATTGACTACTCAAGTCTTCAAAATATTTTCTCTTTTCGTTTTTTTCCAAATCGTTTTCTCGATAAGCATCTATAATAGGTCATTTTCAGGTACTGATTTTTCAAATAGTTTTTATTTTTTTTTCCATAAGCTTTTTTTGTACGAATATGAACTGTATGAGATGGGCCATATGTATACGTCATGATTCCGACAGGTGCCAGTTTTCCAGACATTTTCATCCAGTCGATTTGAGGGGAAGCCTCTTTTGTGCTGTTTCTACTGCCTGGATGTTTGTGTATCAGAAGGGCGCACAGATGCAATTCCCGAAGTCCTTCAATCTTCTGGTACGTTCGGCTGACCGCTGCTCTTTGCTCCCGAAACTCTGCAGACTCCGATGCTCTCCATGATCCTTTTTTTCTTCCTCGTTCTTTCCTTTCATTTCGTCTCAGCAAATCCTGCGCTTTCGCCTCGTCTCTCTTCGACGGTTTGTGGCTCTACTCTCAATTCATTTCGGTCGACGTACAAGAATTTATCCGGCGTAATTCCAGCGTGCAATTCCGAAATTCCGAGTATCACAAATTGGGAGAGACGGAATGTTAACAAGTCGAATGATAGACAGAGAGAAAAGAGAGAGAGAAAGAGAGAGTCAAGGGGTAAGAGAGGGAAGGGGGGAGCATGATATGGAGCATGAAGTTGTGCATAACGAGGCACAACGAAAAAACGAGAGGCCGAAAGGAGAGCAATGAGCCGGAAGACTTTTGAGAACCACCGAGTTTTAGGGTGAGCTAGTGGAATAGCGCCAGATCTGAATACGCGAAACCTGAATGCGTCTCGAATACCGTGAAAAGTCATCAACAGACAGGACGGCACGCCGGATGAAAGCAGTGATCCAAAGACAGGGAAAGAGAGAGGGGGAGGGACATGAAAAGAGAAAGAGAGAACGCGAGATATTTATTTCGTACTTTGGAAGAACTGCTCCTTAAGGGTATCTCCATGCCCAAGAAAGTACGATGTGCAAAGCATCATGCGAAGTACTGTACGATCGATTATGTACATAATACTCATTACGTTATTGATAATAAAATAGTTCAAGTATAATAAATTCCAATAATAGTAGCATCAATAAAACGTATAATAAATAATAAATAATTATTCAAAATATACATATAATAACTATTCGGAAATTTGATTATGATTACAATACATAATCCTATCCATTATCAATAATTAACAATAATGTAATTATTGTATTATTGATAATAAAATATTTAAACTATAATAAAGTCCAATAATGATAGCAACAAAAAAACGTATAATAAATAATAAATAATTATTAAGAAAATATTCATACTAACTATTTGGAATTTCGCTGAAGGTTACAATACATAATAATTATTACATTATCGATAATGAAAGGTTAAAATTATAATCATTGAAAATGGTGATAATAATAATAATAAATAATACATAATATAAAGACAAAATAAAACCACAAATCGATGTATAAAGTAAAACTCGATACATACAAAATTGTAATTCCAACTGTAATATGAATTTATAAGCAGAAAGGGAGCTAGAGAGAGGACGAGAGGCAGAGAGTCAGCGGGAGAGAGAGAGAGAGGGAGGGAAAATGTAAGAACGGGATAGGAAGAGGAATTAGATACAGAAACCACTGTCAGAATAACATGTATAGTATCATAAATCGAAGACGCGTTGCCGACGCAGCAGTGGGATTATCCTTGTGGGTGCCAGCTCACCGTGTGATACCAAAAGGTTTTCCGTACTCCTCCGGAGTTCTGGCGGCTATGCTATGTACGGGGTGTTCCGGATCGAGTGGACCAAAAGAAAATGTGAAATATTCGAAGTTTACAAAATGTTAGGTTTTTATTTGAATTTATAGACGTTTTTATTTAAATTTGTATTTATAGATTCTTTCATTTTTATTTTTTTGAATTTATGGGGTCGATGAATTTATATGTTTTTATTTCAATTTATAGATTTTTTTATAGTTTTAATTTCATTTCAACATTTATAGAGTCCTTGGATTTCGCCGAATAAATATTAAATAGTGAAGGCAAAGGTAATCCGACATGGTGTAAAATACGCTTTATTTGTCACTTTATTTTTTTAATTTATTTTTCGATTTTTTCTTCAGTCTGTATTTTAATTAGGGCGATAACAAATGTATATTTACCCAACCATTTGTCTATTTTCGAAAAGGCAATATTGCCGCCTATTCGACGTTTTTATTTGCACCACTCAGTCGGGGACACCCCGTGTGTAGATATATTTCTATATATATATATACTTCTATGAATCCCGTACCCCGGATTCATAAGCGAGCCGACGAAAGGATTTTCATAGCCCCGGTATTGCGGTGGATGCTCACGTCGGAATATACATTGAATTGAAGGCGAGGAAGAAGCTATGCGAGCGGATGATTCGGATATTAATCCGTAGGTAACTTTCTTCATGGTAAAAGAAAATAAAAGGTGCCCTCCTACCTCTCTTCAGGTAGGAGGGAGAGGAAACGGAACCAAAATACAGAGATAGAAAATACTACAGGCATTCAATTGATTTTTCTATCAATTTTTATAAATAAACTTTAAAAATGTATAATAATTTACAGCATGCAATTGGTTGTGAAAGAAATCCTTTTTGAAAAAATATTTTTTAAAAATCTTATTTAAAAAACCTCTATTTTTTTAAAAAAGATATCTAAAAAAATAAATGTGCAAGTAATAGGTAAGGTAATCGAAAAATCATTTGGTCATTTATTTGTTGAAATATCAAAAATTTTGTTGCATAAGTTTAAAATTTTATTCATTTTATTTTTAATACATCAGATTGTCTAAGATTTTACCGAGCTATTTTTTCATCGACTTTCAATCATCAACGATTTTCTATATTTTATTTATTTATGCTAGCAGTTCTACCAGCGTAATTTTTAAGAAATGTTGTGTTTGCAAAAAAATTATTCAATTTTCTGTCCTCTGCTAACTGGACCCAACTCTTCAAGGATCCTTAGAATCTAATTCGTTTCCATATCGTTGCCCATGTAAAACAACGACATTGTACCCTGATAAGTAAAGAGGCAGGCGTTATCAATTTGACACTGTTTTTCCTCTCTGGATGCTTTGTAATCTATACGTTTATATTCTTGTCGACGTAGGAAAAATGCAACGACACTGTACGTACAAAACCACAAAGGGAGTGCATGTTTACGTGTGGGTACACATGGCACCTTTGAAATGGCAGAAACACAAAATATAGAACTTTCAACATAACGGAGAACGAATTCATTATGTCTGGATTCGCGAGATCCCCGTGTTCGAAGAGAAACTCCACGTCACAATAGAGGAAAAGGTAGCGAGAGAGAGAGGTAGATGGTGTGCTTTGTTCATTCTATCATACCGTTATGCGCATCTCATAATTATTTTCTCTGTGTGCCCTGTTGACACGCGCGACGGCATTATTCTTCCTCCAAGTAATTATATTCCGTTCTCTTTATCTTTGCGTCTCCCCTCTTTAGGTTTTTGATCCTTCATATTTTACGAAAAGTGAATCCTATAATTAGAAGTCTCTTTGACAAGACCGTACCCTGCGGAACTCAAAAACAATTTGAGGAAAATACATTGAAAATAAATAGACGTATACTGCATGGTGTAAACTTTGACGCTTCATCGTTACTAAGTGATCCAGTCGTCTTCCATCACATGGTTTCTCAGTCAGGGGCGCTTTTTTGGTATTTAGTTTTATCCGGTTAGAGCGTGTGCGGCGAAACTTGAAAACTACTCGAGGAAAGGCATAACAAAAACGTATACACATAGTGAATAAA
Organism: Ophioninae sp. B BG-2022a; assembly: GCA_030522765.1. NCBI lineage: Eukaryota > Metazoa > Arthropoda > Insecta > Hymenoptera > Ichneumonidae > Ophioninae sp. B BG-2022a. The sequence continues at coordinate 51,074 of JAPYZJ010000181.1, forward strand.
ATAACCTTTGATGCTTTATCATCAACAAGTGGTCCAGTCACCTTCCATCAACTGGTTTTCCAGTGAGGGGTGTTTTTTGGTATTTAGTTCTATCCGGCCAGAGCATGTGTGACGAAACTTGAAAACTACTTGAGAAAAGACATTAAAAAAATGTATACACATACTGCATGATGTAAGTTTTGATGCTTTATTATTAATAAGTAGTCCCGTTGCCGTCATTATCAATAATCTCTACTCGTCTACGAGGCATACATTCCACTAACTTCATGGTCTTTATGCCCATCTCTTTTGTCACAAGTTCATCAGCTTTTCACCAACTGCTAGTGAAACTATTCTTCGCTTATGGCACGTTCAATAAGATCTAAGCGATACAGACTGAGCGTATTGAATGGGCAGTACCGATCGTTTTTTGCGTGCGCAGCACACTTGGAAGCTCATAAATCGTTTTTATTGGCAAATTTGTAATTAGAGCCACTTGAATATGTGACGACTTACGTAGCCGGTCTATACATTCGCCTTTCGTCGCATGTGTAGCTATGAGACAAAAGCCTTATACCTTGCTCTATTCGAACCAATACGTCCATATAGAGGTGTATCCGACTGCATAGTCACGGTTGAGTGTGATATTGGATTAGGGTCGACATAGCCTGTCCGCTGCACAAGGCTACTGCAAATTCTAAGGCTCTAGTGTTACAGCCCCTAAAAGGGTTTGCCAGTCGACTGATATGGCCGATGGAGGCCATTGATGGCGTTGGTACAACCCGTCATTAGTTTGACAACAAATGCACTCCGCCACGGCCCACGATTGTCCAGTAGATTGACAAATTGGAATGCCTAAGGGAGGCATGGGCACAAAACAGAAATCAAAATGCGAACTATCAGACTTAGTCAAAAAGCCGCTGATATTTTCGTTTTAGCTGATATCGTTGATACTTTAAAAACCCAGTTACAGGATGTTGATCCAACCGGACTGTTGCTGCCTGTGTTTATTACTTGACCAAATTCTGCTGATCCTGGTAACATTGATGTCCTAGGTCTCAAAGTAACCAAACTTTAACAAGCGAGAGCGTAATAATCGTGGAATAATTGTAACCCGATTTCAAAGTTTCTCGTCGCCGAAATGAATGCATCTGTAAGCTTTGACGTAGTCCGCAGGCTGATAGACAGGGAAGAAAAGAAAACGAGCGTAAGCGACTATAGGGAAGAGAGAGAGAGACAGTAAAAAAAAACTAGCGAGGGGGTGAAAGTCGAGAAAGATAAAGGGAAAGTAATTTTTGCTACCAGGAAACAAAGCCATTCACCCTCATACCGCGAGCTCATCCACTGTTGACGCTTTTCTTCGTTTCTTCATCGACCCCATTCTCTCCAGTTGCTTGTCTCACGAGTAAGAAAGCGAGGATATAAAAGGATAAGACGGACGAGAATTTCGCTTGCCAAGCTGCAGACTCTTCCCTCGAAAGCTCCAAACCCCCTTCCTCCCTAAAACCCCCAAACTTCTCTCTTTCCTCCCCTTCATTCTCACTTTGTCTTTCCTTTTCTCCATCCCCATATTCCTCTCGTTCCCGGATAGACAACAGGAGTCTCTCATAGAGAAGTAAGTTCGCACTCCGTTGAGTGTACCCCAGTGCTCACAGCCAGAGGGAAGAAATCGTCGAGATAATTCGCTCGGACGTTGTCTGAGGGCGAACAATCCTTTCGTGTACTTGCTCCCCTAGGAAATGGAGAGGCACGGTTCAGCAAAGGAAAAAGAAAAGACAAACAGGTGGGTAGCAAAAAAAAAAAGGAAAACGATGGCAACGTAACCGTGGCAGAAGCTGCGGGACCGGAAGTAAGTCTGTAGAACTTGGCCGTCTTCATGAATTCCAGAGAACAATGGAGTCTCATTGAAGAACACACCCTGAAGGTAGGGGTGGTAGATGAAGAGTAAGTCGTTTCTACGGGACGAACTGTCACAGGAGCAGTCTTCATTATTTCCGGTTCTACTTTCCGGAGAACCGGAAAGCGTTGGGTCACTTCGAACAACTATTTATCGGCAAATTCTACATCAAGAACAACATTGGTTAACGGCAATTCGATTTTCGAGAAAATTCGGTACATTTGGTCCCAGAAAAAAAAACAATTCCACCACTTTGATAAAAATCCCGAAAGAACGAAGACGCAGGGTAAAAAAATAAGCTGATCAAATACGTTTCTTATTCGCTATACGAATGTGCTCTATCGCTCCCGTGCTGTCCATCAAATGACGTTTGGTATATAGCCAAGCCATTTCGAAAGCTATATCTAATGAGCACCAGCGGTACGTTTCACATTTTATTATTCAGGTAATATGTCCTATGATATGTGAGCCATAAATCTCGAAAGTATAGGATCTCTATATATAGTGTGTGTAGACTGACGGTGCGAGGTTTGAGTAGTGGAACCGTGAAGGGGAATGGGGGGTTGGAAATAAAAATGGAACGGTCTTCACACACGAGGCGTTTTCCACACAAACGCACAGTTTTTCGTTCCCTTTTTTTATTCTCTGACATTCCTCCATATCACTGTACCTCTTGCCCCGATCTTTTACACCCCCCTCCTCCCCGCGATCTTCCCTGTCCCCGTCAAGTTCTCTTTACCGATTGCCCTCGTCGTCGAGCGAAGAAGAAACCTCGATACGGGGGCGAATTTCGTCGTTGTCGTCGACGACTACGACGACCAAACCTGCCCCGAATGACGAACGAGCTCTTTTCTGTTCAGGGGGGTTGAAGAGAGAAAAAAAAAGAGAGAGAGGGAGAATTTCTCTCGTTTGTGTCGATAGACGTCCGCACCAGGGATCGTTTGCATAAACGCCTTTCGTCCTCGCCATACGAGCCCAACATCCCAGACGACCCAGCCTCATCCTTTCTCCAACAACCTCCAAACCAACCCCTTTCAACCCTCGACTTATCTCGCTCCTGAGTCTCGCTGTACCTTCGCTCGTTTCTCCTTTTTTTTTATCACACACGTATACTTCTCGCTGTGTGCTCGACTTTAATAAATAACCGAGCCGTTCTGGGCTTTCCTCATGGTGGCTGCGAGAAAAGGATGCGAGAGCAAGAGAAAGAGAGAGAAGAGAAAAAGGGTGGAAAAGAGAAAGGGACGAACAGTTGGGCTGCGAAGAGGAACAGGAGTGAAAAGAGGGAAGCTGCGAAGGGCTAGGGATTGGAAGGGGTAGAGTTAAAGGGGCATGCTGAGGGAGGGAGAAAGAGGGAAACAACGAGAGGAGGCAGACCACAAAAAGACTACTCGTTTTACCCCAGCTACAATAACGAGAGGTATCGTATGCTATAAATTCACCCTCGGGCATATTTATGACGATAAAGATTTTAGAAGACCGCATCTATCCTTCGATGCTGAAAAATCAGTAGTCCTATATCGCACATTATTTACAACCGGAGGCTTCGTACATTCTGGGTACTCTTGTAACGATCGATCGATTTATACATATATATGCATGCAGATCATTAAATATATGTATATATGAATATCACGGCTCGTTACAAGCCAGGTACATATTTGAAGATTCGATCAACAATGGAGGGATGATATCCCTAGGGTAGAAAGCCGAGATTCGCGCTAACAACCCACGAAGCCTTTTTTCTTTCGTATGAATATGGAAGCTCCACATGGAAAAATAGTATCTGTGTTTCATTGTTAGAAGAGATCCTACACACGTGCTTCGTCGAAAAAAAAAAAACTACGTTTCGGTTCGTTGGTCGCGCAATGAACTACGACTTTGTATATGTCGAAGAGGAGGGGTCGAGGGGCGGTGGATAAAATTTAAAGTATTTTTGTCGATTGTTAGGAATTATGAGTTTCAGAAGTTGACTTTGAGAACAAATGAGAGAAAATAGGATGAAAAGTGTCGAGGTGGCTGCTTGGTACCTGGGATTTCGTAATAGTATATCGAAATTGGTTTCAGTCTTTTGGAGCTTTGATTTTCCTGGAGAAACACTGGTTCGAATTTATTCATTATTTCGAGAATTGGATTATTGAAAATTGGAGATTATTACAAATGAGCAAGTTTGAGGTTATTCCTTATTGCCAGTCTTGGATTAGTGACATTTGAAACTGATGAGAATCTTTAGGTTTCAAGGTTCGAATGTGCTACCGAAATATCGATGAATTCGTAGGAGACGCTTTCATATAGGTGCGAAGTTACGTGGGGTGGGTTTTAGGGTGGTTGGTACGAAATCAAGCCAAAGCTACTAACCTCCGGTGCGATCGAAGTGTAGTGAGTGGTACGGAGTCCCGACGAAGTACGGTTAATTACCGAGGTTGATGAAACGTGGGTGTAGGGATTGGAGAACAGCCCTTGATAAGAGAGGGATGATCAGGGTGCGAGGAAGAACGACAGGAAGTGGAAAGCTGAAAGGATTCTGAATCGAAGCGAGGAAGTGGTACGAGAAGGGGATAAGGGATATGAAAGGGTCTTCAAGTGTACCAGAAGGGACTAAGGTCGTGTAGAACGAACTTGTCTAGTGTATGGCCTCTCACCACTTTGGCAATAGTTCTTACATCGAATCAAGACTTGCATGCTTCACTCCTCTAATCTCCTCCAACTCTCGTTTTCTTTCACTCTCATCCTTCACGCCCTTCGTCATCCAACCCCTCTTTCATCCTCCTCCATCATCCCTCTTCCTTCTTCCTCTTCTCAGCCGGAAATAGTTACGTTACCTGAAGAATAACAAGCCAGAAGATCATCCGGGGAAATGAAATCTATTTGAAGAGCCCAAGGGACTCGCCGCACCAGCTCTTCGCGACAGAAAAAAAAAAAACATCGAGAATAAAAATCTCTCTTCGACATACCAACCATTGGCATTCCGCGTTCAATCTCGCTTCCTGCGGAGAGTTCATCTTCTTTTATTCCTCGTCCTCGAGAGCGAACTATACGCCTGGAGGATTCCGTGTCCAAAGGGGGTAGGAGTTAGGAGGGAATGTTTCGTCAGAGAGACAAAGAGAGAAAAAGAGGACGCGAGAGAGAGAGAGAGAAGGTAGAGACTAAAAAAGGAATTCCACTCTAACGCCCTTTGTACACTCTCTTTGTTTGACTTGTACTCTGGCAGCTCTCTCGTATACCGATTTTGTATTTTACTTTCATCACCGAGTATCACTCACCTCTCCCCCATCCCATTTCTCGTACCGAGGTTCAAACAAAAAATGGCGTAACCCAAATACGAGGTAGCGTCTGAAGTAAGTTTGCCCTAAGCTGTGCCACCGTCATCAAACTACAATGCACTCGTTTGCTGATACCTCACGATAAGATTCTTCTTTTAACCCGGTGAGAATGTGGAAAAATGTAACAAGGAGTATTTGTCAGGGTTTGACATACCATTTTACCAAATTGACTGTAAAACTAGATTCTTAAGAAAAAGCATTATTTTTATTATTTTGTATATTTTACATTACTGGAAAGAAGATACAATGAATTATTAACGACATTCAACATTCACGGTGGGTATGAAATGCCCTGCTACAGTCTCGTCGGGTTAAATAACTGACATTTTCGAAAAGCAATTAAAAACCATTCTTGAAAATGGATTTTTTTTTAAATCGTCTCTAACGAATTTGCACCTGGTGTAACGCAAAAAAGTAGGGTTAATTACACATATGGGTAAAGTTAACATTGAAAATATTAACCCTCTATATAATGATGTAGCCTGTAAGCAACATACCGTTCGACCTACCACTAAATTCATACGATTCATTTTTTTACATTTTATTGCACTGTATTCCGTAGTCTACAAACAGAAGTAACGAACAGGTACTACAACTTATCACTAGATGGCGTTACCTGTCACAAATTGAAGTTTTTTTCACAAAGACGTTAGTGGTTTGAACAAGTTCGCGTGTGCTCCGAATTGAAAATTATTTAAAAATAGTTTTTTCGTGTCTTGAGGTTTTACTGTGAATAACATGGACAGGTAAGTGTTTAAATATTTGATATTTGACGTTATCAATAACATTTACTTTCATTATTTTGCTCTTTTTTATAAATTTGTTTGGGTTTGTTTTTCTTTTTTTCTTTTTCGAAAATAATTGATAAATGAAAAACTATGAAACACGTATATACTTATTTTGTTTTAATTACCCGTAAAGCGCAAAAAATAAAAAAACCATGTTCTTGAGTTATAGAGGGGTTAAATTTCAACGAAATTTCTCGAAATCGTCAAACACCCTCATCGATAGCCAATACTAATTGTATTCTCGTACGGCAAAAAATGAGAAACGAAAATGTAAAAGTATTTGCTTCCCTACCCTCCTTTCCCTTCGTCCTTCATTTTCGTGTCTTTCAGGACCACGAAGGTCAGGAACTGACCAGGCATGTATGCATTTCCCTCCTTCCCCCTCTCTCTAGAGAGAGAAAGAGAGGGGAAGAGGAAGAATGTGTACAAAGCAAATACGGTCCTTATACGCCACCATAGAGTGTACACAATGAGTACCTCGGTTGAAATTAGTCCGTCTACTTTTTGTTTGACTATCGTGTCACGATACGTTTCACTCGGCACAACTATGAGCTCTTCCCGTTTCGACCCTCGCCGAAAGCTCCGGTTCAACGTTACCTTCGAGCTTGAACAAATTTATTCACCGTACAGAATCCGAGCTCTTTCGATTATGGAAGGTTATGCCAAGAAAGTTCAATTCTTTCGCGTACGCCGAATCAATTACACGTCCGTGTGTACGGGCGTAATCGAAATTGGTATTTCATCGTTTTTCCGCGGGGGTTTCCTCTGAAATACGATTTCCCAATCAAAGTTTTAGGACCAGATAGAGCAAGAATAGAGTTCTCGGTGAATATCTGTAAATATATAGATATATATGGTTTATATGTATATATGTATTTATACGTAGATATATACATAAATCAGGTACAGGGTTATTCATGAAGACACGACGTTTTCACCTAGCAACCGTTAAATGGTTGAATCCAGTGGAATCCCACTCAAAATGTACAGGAAGTGCCAGGAGTTCTTCAAGCTTGGTTACAGACGACCGTCTGTTGGGCATAAGAATCGACGAAAAACTGTCTTGGTCGGAGAGAAACGTTTGGACCACGTTTGGGTCAACGTTATTTTCTCAGACGAAGCTTTTTTTGGACACGTTCAATAATAAATCCTACCTGGTTTGGATCTACCCATAGACTAAGGCAGCACAGGCTGGAACATCCAGTAAAGGTGCACTTGCAGGGTTGTGATTTAGATTGAGTCATGAGTTTAGTGGAAAAAGACGACTGGACTACTTTTAACAGTAAACCATTACAGTTTGTATCACCAAGGATGTTTGTCTCTTTTTTCAATACTTTTTATCGTATAGTTTTCGGGTTTCATGGGACACGCTCTTGTCGAACAGAGGTTGATTTTTTGTATTGGATGTTATACGTTATTATTTATAGTAGAAGCGTCCGAACGAGTTTTGGAAAATGAAGCATCACAGTAAACATCCTCCGTGATATCGTTCCATTTTTTTTGAAAGTCTTCTCTTAAGTAGTTTTTAAATTCCGGAGGATACGCTCTTATCAAACAGTCTGAATGATCACATAAAGGAACACTCAAAGCTTCGTGGACGATGCCAGCTCGAAAAATAAGTAATTTTAATTGATGAATTCTAGAAAAATACTCGAATTACTTCTGGGAAAATCCCACGCTTCGTAACTCGCGTTCGTTACTTTTGATAACATTTATGAGGTTCCAAACAGGCTTATAAGATGGTGAAACATAATCGATGCAAGAACGGTCTCAGGGCGAAGTTTCGAGAGTTACGACTGAATTTTCATAGATTCGTATAACATTCTCGGGAGAAGTGACAGGAGCTGGGAAGAATCGCCGAGGGTTGGGGGTTAAGGGGAAGGTCGAAAAAGTCGAAGGTCTTTCTTACACGACTGCTTGCCGGTTGAAAAAGTTATTTAATCGATTTGACTTTATTCCAACGACACTATGAGTATTCTTCTCTCATCTTCTATGCCTCTTTCCCTTTTTTCCCCTCCCACGCCCCCTCTCTCAGTCACCTCGTCCGGAGGGAGCGCGAGGACCTCGATAGTCTCGAAACTCGACGGAATCGACGTTGTAGAATTTCCCTCGTTGTGAAAAGTACGCGAAAAGTTTGACTCTCGGGTATTGCGCGATGCTCCGCGTGTCAAAGCGAGAGGGAATTAAAAAAAAAAAGAGAAAAAGAAGAAAAGAATGATTCAGCCGAGAACGAGAGGAGTGTGTACTTATACCTCTGAAATAACGTTTCCCCTTCTCACCGGAAATGGAATATAAGAGAAAAATCTTTCGTTGCTGACAGAACCTGGCCCAGTTCTTTTCGTATATATAATTCCCGTTTTTACAGGGTGATCCATTCGAACCGTCCCTCATAAGGGATCGTTCTAAAATAACGTACGAATGAAATTAAACCCCACCAAGTAGGGGCTAAAATTGAGCAATTGGGTTGTTATGGTTTTACTCATTTTTATAAATTTTCAAAATTGTTACCAAAAATAAATAATTATAGAACAACAGACTCCATTTCAAAAATTTATTATTTATAGAAAAAAAAATGTAACTTCAAACATTTAATCGATACTTTTCTGAAAGTTTGTTAATAAAAAAACACATTGAAAAAAATGCATGTCTGAAATTCGCACAATTTAAAAAATAAAAGATTTTTCAGAAATAGAAGAATAAAAAAGAAATAACCCAAACAAAAATGTGAACATAAGATCGTTCGAAATCATTAATAAATAATTTGTATTAAACAGAGAAACGTATTTTCAAATAATTTGAATGATTTCAATAATAAAAAATAATTATATAATTAATATAGTAGTTCTGTAGTTTAATGTTACATTTCGAAATTATTTTGTTTTATTAAAAATTCAATTGAGCATTTAATGAATAATTGGTACCTTTAATAAATGAAAAAATCGAGAATTCTTTCTCAAAATTGAGAGCTGACTCGAACTTTTACTTTTCGAAGTAATTATTGCTACGTTAAATTTTACAAAATCATGAGGTCGAGCGATCTGCTCCCAATTTATTTCCTCTCGATCCAATCGTTTCTCAATTCGATGGACATCTTGACATCTCCTTTACCACGTGTATATAGATGAATACACTCCGGGACCTATCGCTTCGAACCTAATTTCCAACTCCGTGGCACTTTTTCTCCAGAGCCTCCGAGTAACGCGACGAAGTTATTTGCGCGTAGTGAAAGACCGCGATGTTTAATTTGCACGTAGCAACGAAACGCGAAAGTCGCAGCGAACGACCAGGAAGCTGCGAAATGAAAACCCTTGGGAGGAAAATCTTTGACACCGACATCTGTACGTCTTCAGGATAAAAAAAAACTCCTTTCTCAGTCGCGACGGCTCGAATTGAAGAGGAAAGTCCAATATATGAGACATAACTGCTTTAATTATAAATAATTGCTTTTAGAAAATTTGGTATGTACATTTTTTTAAACATTTTTATTTTGAACCCCATAAAAAATAAATATTTATAGTTTCACTCAATAAAATGTTTACTATTAATGAAATTGAATATGCAATAGTAATAAAAATCCAATATAAGTTTCAATTAATAAAATATGTTCTAAAATACCACGGTGGACTCATTCAACATTTTTTTTTAATTTGCATTTTATTGTTCTGTCATCATCTATCTATCTATCTATTCTGGCGATTTTTTAAATAAAAATATAAACCAGTATTTTTAAATGAGAGTAACTATCAATTTTAGATTATTTTTTACTTGAAATATATATACATATTTCACTAATTTGGTAATTCCTTCGCTGAATTAAATTGGACGAAAATATGTATTGGTACGAAAAATGTTTTATCTGGAACAATAGTCGTTGAATTCTTCTGATGGAAAATTCAACAACAGCAATCAAATCAAAACGTCGACAGAGCCTCTTTATTTGCTTCTTGGTTAATTGGCGCGATACAGTCGGGATTGGGGATGAAAATAACGATATTATTATTCCAGTACGGACATCCTAACGTCCAAGAGATAATATGATATGGAACAAGAGAACGATGATTGTTTGAAGCAGCAGTCTACTGGATTGGATTGCATTTTCGAGTGCCTCGTTTAATCCTTGCTCTAGAAAACTTTCCCTGATATTCGAAACATACAGGGTGGTTCGAAAAGTGAAGATCTTTTTTTGGGTTTTCAAAAAAAATATAATTTACACTATTTTCCGAGTTTTTCCGAGATTTTTTTTCTCTTTCGTGTACGGAGTATTTAGATTATTTGATCACCTATATTTATTTTATTATTAATATTTTTATATCGATAATATTATAATAGTAGAATTTATTATACAATATAAGATATATAAGATATAAACTATGATTCATAATATATTATTATCGCAAATAATGAATTACCAGTATTATTGAATTATTTATATCTTCATAAAAGTCATTACATAAATAATTTGTAATATGAAGAAGTATTTATTTTTATGTGACTTCCCCCTATATAGGATATTTTTTCCTTTTATTGGAGAAGAATAACTTAGTCGAAGGATTTTGTAAAAACAATTTACCATTTATAGTTGTACGAATATTTTTTCTCACTTCAACTTTGGAGACTGCTCTTCTGAAAAGTATTTTTCAAACTGCCAATAAAAATCTATCATCAACATAATTATTCAATTTATTACTTATTGGTTAACAGTAAATTCGATACTGACAAAACAAGTTGAAAAATCAGGAAACAAATTTGCACACAAAAGGGAAAGATGGAAAAATCATTTTTCTCGAAAAGTAAAAAAATAGTAGATTTTTCTTAGGACCACTCAATACTTGTATGGAGGTATGAATTTTTGCTACTGTTGAAATTTCTCATTTTTCGTCGTGGTTTTACAACTGTAGCAGTTTGAAGACAGAAGACCCTTAGCCTACCCCAATCGTTTTAACTGAAAACTCCCGGGGTGAAAATGAATTTCCAATATTGATGAATTTATTGAGTTATTTAATTTTCTGGTCCCAATCACTTTGGGTAATTGGTAACGTCGACGGGTATCAATAATGAATACGCTATGCTTTTTAATATTTAAGAACCAATAATGAATTGTATGGCCCGACGAAAATTGAGTTTCGTGGCTTTGAAAAAAATAAGTTTAAAATAAATTTCTCAAATCATCATTTACGCAATGTATAAAAATATAAACACAAACATCGTATTACAATTGAAATAAAATTTGTGTTTTATAACAATTTTGTTTGATACTTTAAGTAACATATATCTGTTTGTCATTAGGAGAATTGACTGCCGGAACGATTAAAAAAAAAATGTTTAAAATCAACAAAGAAACAAATTCATTTACCCAGAGTATAAAATTAGGAAAAATATAAAAACACTAACTACAGTATTATAAGTGAAACAGAAATTGAGTTTTTCAACAATAACATTTGATAATTTAAATAACATATATTTTTTGTTATTAGTAATTTCGAGACGATGAAAAAAAAAATGTTTTAAATTAAAAACCCATTTCTCGCATGATTTTCTCATTAGGTTAAATCATCAAAAAGATCGCATTTTGGAAAACGGTCGCAGCAAAATTGCAAGATTTATAGCTGCATATGGGAATTGCGTTTAATCCGAAAACGATTTAGAGCTGTGTTCGGATAGGGATTTCTGGTAACCCGCAACAATCGCGGTTCTATGTCATTAGCGAGGTTATCGCGCATCGTGAAAATGCCCAGACCAGTGGTGTGTAAAGTTCCTCATCGCTGACGCTGATGTACAATGTGAATCCGTCTTGCGTGTAATTGACACTGATAATCGGACGAAAATGAGATTCGCATCGATTGGTATCATCGCTTTAAATGGTAGGTATTGGACATCTTTAAATATGGACCGTAGAAGCTTGCCAATGGTGGAAGACTACTCCAGGGTCGACCAGCATCGCAGAAGTCCTTTGGGTCTTATTTTTGACTCTTCCAAAAAGACCTTATAAGTCTCCAAAGTCCCCAACACGAGAAATGATTTTTATTGGGATTTTTTGGTGATGGTGTGAAGTCTATTTGATAAGACCATACCTCGCGAAACTCGGAAACAATTAACAGTAATCTTTATTAAACATTGACCAGGAAGCTAAGTGCAAGGTAACTCGATGATAAAAAGATATCTTCGAAACTAGACCGAAACTAGACCCAATAGCAATGCCACCTATATGAATATCTAGTTTCGTTAGTTATGCAGAAGTAGGGCTACACCTCATTTTTAATTCCATTTTTATCCCATTTTAATTCCATTTTTACTCTACAATATACCCAAACAAACCCAAACAATCTTAAGTTGTCGAGTTATAATTTATAATAATCTATAAGTTATAACTTGTAACAATCCATAGGTTATGAAATTCTTTGGGTTTATTTTGGGTATATTTTGGAAGGCTCAATTTATAAATCCCCCTACTCCTCACCGTCAATTTAAGCGTCGAAGTATCCGAAATCGTTCTATTTTATTGCATTTTTCGTCAAACTTCAAAACCTCATAGCTTATGGAAATAATTAAGAATGTCAGCATCCGCCGGCTAAATATCGCTAGTGGCGAATAATTAAAGTAATTTATGGCAAAAAAAGTCTGCCGCCAAAATTGAGGTGGAGCTCGACTTTTGCATGATTACCCTAGTTTCTTGTCTAATTCAACCATCATATTATCACCGTCGCTTGAAAAAAGTGAAAACCAAGATGGCGAAAACATTTATCGTTATCCGAACAGATCGCTGAATTCGAAAACCCTATCAGTGGTGCTTCGATAAAGTCTCGTCTCGAATAAATCCTTTTTCCGTTACGTCACGTTGCGCATGATCAGATAATCAAAGTCAGAAGATAAAAATAAATAGGAAAAAGCGGAAAATCTATTTCTTCTCTTTGTCACGGATTGGTGTAAATGTTTACCGATTGTCGAATCGCACCTGGAAGTTTATAACCCCATCGTCATTCGCACTTTTATAAGGTTTTTTTTTTTTTTTTTGAAGGAATTTTTCTTCACTACGTGATACATGAATTTTGCAAGTCACTTTCAACCGTCAAATTGACGATGACCTATGCGGAAAATTTATTCGAAAATTGTCGATATTATGTCTATTTTCTATTTCTTAGAATCGTCAAACGTCTTCTTTATTGTTGATTGGCAATTCTGTAATTTCAAAGTTTTTGTCATTCTACATTTGAGCGTATGAAATTTCACACTGACTTTTTTTTCGAGAATTTCTTATTAAATCCCAAATTCCGTCACGTGACTTAATTTTCCCATTTATCTCTTCTATGTGGTTTTCTCATTTCGTAACAACTTCTAAAAGCCCTCATCGTGGAAAACTTTCAGAGCAAAATGACAAGATTTATTGGTACATCTGGGAATTGCATTTAATCCGAGTACGGTTTAGAGCCGGGTTCGGAGAGGGATTTCTGGTAACTCGCAGCAATAACGATTCTGTGCCATTAGGGTGGTTATAATTGAGCATCGCGAAAATACCCTGTCCTGGTTCGTATCCAAAGTTCCTCGCTCCTGAGGATGTTGCTCGATGTGAATTTGTCTCGTGCATAATTCCACTCCGATAATTCGACGAAAACGAGACAGGAAACGTTTTATCCACGAGTCAGCGGCAAACGAGACGGTTTTTATCGGACGTTGATTCGTTTGAGAATCTCACCCCTATAAATACCACCCTCTCGTCTGTGTTTCTTCAGAAACACGTTTTTTGCCATATCGGATCTTCCTATAAAAATATGTCTTTTGCAAACAGCATAAAAACACATGTAAATTATATAAATGACCCCAATAGCAATTTACGTTAAACGACTTCTATCTGCCATTTTATTTAAGAATGAAATTAATCTGGATTTCGAACAATCATGGATTCCCATTCCCGAAATACTCAAGTGTGTTAATGAATTTTTCGTGATTTTTTTGAGTTATTTGCCACAATAAAAACCATTAGTTAAAGTTTTCGACTCATTGCGACCAGGGTACCAATCAAATTCAACGAAGATTCGTGCAGGACCAATAAAAAAAAACATCAGAATGCAGATATTAATTCATTCGATGTCAAAAAAAATGTTCCTTTTTAACCCATACATTTTTTCATTTTGTAAGGATTTGGTTCCCCTTTGAAATCTCCCATTAATAAGAATATTAATGGAAAATAGAAATTCACATAAGGAATACACAATCATTTATTGAAACAGAAATTTCGCGAGGGAAGATTCGAGAAGATTGATGGTAGTCTGAATGGATTAACTTAGTGATGTTGATTTTGCCAAACAGCAATTCCACGGACATATTTGCTATTGGATGGAATAAACTTCATAGAGAGATTTCTGGTGATTCGCAGTAATTGCAGTTCAAAAAAAAAGAAAACCAATTCAAATTATTTAAATTAAAAAAACCATTGCTCGAGTTCGTCAAAAGCTTCATTGCTCAAATAGCTTCATCGCTCTGAAAAAACAAAATTTACTAAACTGTACAAAAAAAATATTTTTATCTATTGAAATTCGTAAAAAAAAAACAAATTTTCCTCACGTTCCTGCGTTTTCGTTGTCATACCTATTTTCATAATTTCATCGTTCGTTTCGGGTCGACATCTTTCGCTTCCTCGGGGAGACAGTTTCTCATTTTTCATTGTTGTTACTTTAAAAAATTGTTATTTTTGTTTTTCTAAACGCGGCGTCAATTGTCCGAAAAATGTAAGCTCGCAGTTCTATACCCGAGCAAGGAGTGCAATTCGTGAGGATTGTAGTCGAGGATTTCCAGCGTATACAGATATTTAAAATTCCGGTGGGTTATTCGTCATCACTTTTTTTTTATCCTCCCATTGTTAAGCTGTTGCTTTGGGCTGTTCTCTACGAGTGCAACGATGCAAACGACAAGAGAGAAAGAGACAAAGAGGTCGATGTTGGGAGGTACGAAGGGCTTGAGGAAGGCAGGGGGAGGGGGGTGGGAGGAGGTTTAAAAACTCGGTCATCAGCGAGCAGTTGGTACCACGATTAAATGAAACTCATACTCGACTGTACTACCCTCGTGTTTCCTGCACATCTCCCGTTCTAACTCCTGCACAGCGCCCAGTTCGTTTCCATTTGCCCACACACCTTCCCTTTTTTCCACATCTGCATTCAGCTGCTTTATTTTTTTCTCCCAACCGTCGACGTATGCTTTCGGAGAGAAATTGCCAGAGCTCAGGCTTAGCATTTGCACTTTTAACCCCACGGTGACAGAAAAGATCCACTGGCTCAGGGTATGAGGAGGAGGTGGGCATTGGACCGTTGTGGAGGATGTTGATAGCAAAGTCTCCACGAGGAACTTCGGAGTACAGGCGTTGGAACCGCTCGTGGCGACTAGGTATTAATAATTTGGAATGCCCAACTTTACGCGTGCAGTACCAAGTTTTGCGTTTTGTAGCTTTATCCCTCAACCCTAATGCGAGGTTATTAGTTTTCATCTGTAAGTGTTTCATTTCTGGTATCCAATGATTGCGATTGATAGCCCGTTGGAAATAGGTCTACAGACTTACTTTTACTGTGTCCACAGTGACCAGTTTCGTTTTGAGCAATCCTGTCAGTGAGAGAATTAGGTGCATCGTTCGCAGAAAGCAGTATACGTGATGACATAATAATCCACGATGACACGTCTATAGACTGGAATTAAAAAGCCACAGGTGACCATCATCTATCTCAACCGACTTCGCAATATCAATTTTCCATCCAAAGAAGACACATCAGCGGAAAGTTACATCCATTATTTCCTGGCAAAGAAAGAAGTGCACACCGAACATCCTCCATCGAGTACAACGTGCAAAGAGTGCCCCAGCCGCTTCCAAAGTCGTGATTTCTCTATGGACAACAAAGAGCACGGAAGACCACTCAAAAGAGGGCTGTCGTGGTCGACGAGCCGCTGAAACCATCAGAAATCATAACTGGGGTCGTTATCGACTGCGACTGAAGCGTTTGAACCGAGCTCTGCACGAGAAGACGCCGGAATCGGAGAATCCCCGTGACAAGTTGATTTTGCACCGCGACAATGCTGGGCCGCGTGTTGATCAACCGGTTAAGGAGTACTTGGAAGGAGTGCACCGGGAAATCCTACGCCAGCCGCCATGTACCCCAAACGCCGGTCCGTCCGATTGCCATTTGTTTCGGTCTATGCGGTCAGCGCTTACAGCTCGACGCTTTATCCAGTACAAACACAGTCGAATAATGGCTAGACGACTGGATCGCCTCCGAACAACCCGAATTCCTCCTGTCTGGAATACAATCGTTGGCCAAAAAATGGACCGAGCTGATCTCTTCCAATGGACAACACATTGCATAAACCAGTTGGTCCATTTGCTTACCAATGACTAGACGACTGGATCGCATTCGAACAACCCGAATTCTTCCTGTCTGGAATCAAATCGTTGGCCAAAAAATGGACCGAGCTGATCTCTTCCAATGGACAACACATTGCATAAACCAGTTGGTCCATTTGCTTACCAATGACTAGACGTCTGGAATCCAATCGTTGACTGAGAATGGACTGAGCTCTTCTCTTCCACTAGACAATACATCGAATAAATCAGTTTGTCCATTCGCTACTGAACTATCGTTTATTTCGTAAGTTCCAAATTGGACGCTTTCATGCACAACTATGTCAATATGCAATCAGTCTTTCGCTTCGGCAGTGACACTGCTGGCAACATTTTGTACTTAAACTCTTAACATTCTCCCAGACATCGCGTTCTCTGGATCTAACCTCCAGAAACTTCTGCCTCATCAAATAAAAACCGAAGGAAAATCCGCATTCGTTTGCAAACCCAAAAACAAGGAGACCAGACGAACGAGAATCACCTTGGCAGACGAAGCATCAAAAATTCATGAATTATTCATGAGAAAAGAAGCTAGAGCTGCGCCCCTAGTGTCACAGTCAGATATAAATGTATGCATAACCATCCGCGTGGGCTTGAAGCCGTGGCGAATCCACAAGGCGAGACAGTGATCGCCAGATTCAACCCCAATGGCCAGACATGGAGGGAAAACGAGATTGAAACAAAACGAAATGTCCGAAACTCGTCGCGGGAAAATTTCTTCTCGGACACGTAGCGTAAAAAAATCAGTTACCATCGCCTACGAAAGCAAGATAAAGGACACTCCAAGATTTCAAGGAGAGTACTGCTGATTAATTTTCTTCGAATCCGAACAGCCGAAATTTGATGGCAACTTATGAGCCAGGGTCGTGGAGTTTGGGTCAGAAAAAACATCCCTTTTTGAAAAGATTCCTCCTCGAAGGGTCTGCAAGCCCTTAAGCTTATCCTTCAACCCTTCTGAACGTACATTCTCCTGTACGATGAAAAAAAAAAATTAATACATCAAATATACTTGTTTTATTCTTTTTTTCATGAAATCAACAAAATTTGAAGAATTTTTCAACTCTTCAAAATTCAATTTACTCAAGTTTCAATAATAAAAAATTGAATTCGTGCAATATTCAATTTTTTAAATTTGAATTCGTACATATTTCAATTTAAAAAATTGAAACCATGCATTCTTCGATATTTAAAA
Source organism: Ophioninae sp. B BG-2022a (assembly GCA_030522765.1). NCBI lineage: Eukaryota > Metazoa > Arthropoda > Insecta > Hymenoptera > Ichneumonidae > Ophioninae sp. B BG-2022a. Next base: position 68,628 of record JAPYZJ010000181.1, read on the forward strand.
ATTTAATTCATGCTTTTTTCATTTCTTCGAAATTAAATTCGTTCAATTTTGAATTCTTCAAAACTGCATTCGTGCAATTTTCAATGCTTCAAAATTAAAGTCTTGGAAAGTTCAACTCTTTAAAATTGAATTCAATGAATTTTGAAGTCCGATTGAGCTCATTCCTAATAGCCCAGAAGACCATCAGAATCTTTCTTGAAAATTCGGTCCAATGTCACTATTGACATCGAAATTTGGTCCTTAACCGTTTATTAATATAAAATCGAAAGTTGTCATAATTTTTGGGTATTTCGTTTTTATTGACTCACCCTGTATGGATCCGTATTGACTAGCCCTTCGTTTATACGTATAATCCAAGATCCGTCAGACAAACCCACAAGCACCAGAAAACTACATATACAATGGATGTTACAGAGGCCGAACTAGTTTCGAAGCTGTCAGTTCAAACACGAGTCTGCACAGCTCGTATACAAGCTTCGAGTCCCAACCCCCCCTCCTTCATTCACACATATATACGAATGAAGCCTTCGAATTTGTTACGCTTCGATTCACCCCATTTTCTGCTTATACACGTCACGTTTGCAGAGCTTGGTGGCAACGGTGACTAAAACAGTGTTTTGCAACTGTCAAATTCTCGCTCCCAGGTGAAAATTTTCCAGCTCGTTTTAGTTTATTCGCCAAGATTCAACATCGATCATCGTCTTTCGAGAAAACGTGAATTTTATTTCACCTTATAATTGGCCTTAAGGATAAATGAGGGTTTCAAGAGGACTCGAGAGGGTTGATGCAATTTTGTCAATTTATTTCATTTTTGCAATTTTTATAATTTAATTTAAAAATAAGGTTGGTTTATACATCGAATTTAAAAATAAAGGCATTTTTTTCAATTTATTTGAAAAATAAGGCTAATTTTTGCTATAGTTGAAAAATAAAGCTAATTATGGATAAGTATTAATTTCAACTTCAAAAATTGTTTTCTTTTTTTAGCCCAAACTGCTCTGGCTACCAGTGATAAAATTCAGATGAGGGAAGCTGATACGGTTTTTTAATTCCATAAGTTACGGGATTTTAAAGTTCCCCGAAATACGTGATGCGGCCTGATTGTCATTTTTTCAAATTTTGACAGTAATCTGATTTCTCAAATTTTCGAGAAATGTCCAATGTTTTAATATCCATCCAGCAGTAACTAAAAAATCCCAATCGATAAATATACCAAATCTCTACAAGACTAAAATCAATAAAAAAAACATAAACCAAAAAATTCCCTCAAAATGAAAAACCCCCCCTAAAAAAACATTTAACCGCTACAAAATTTGTTGGGACTTTTTTTTATTTGCCACCATAATCGCCTGCAAAATTCTTTTTCTCACGGAAAAGGGTTTTGAATTTACCCACTTAAAGCAACGAAATGATTAATTGAAAAATTAAAAAATAATTTAATTTTTCATATCCATTCAGTGATAGGTTAGAAAAAAGTATGGCGAGTTTAAAATCGCCACCCTGTGTGTGAATAGGACGCGTAGACGTCGCGACATTCCCATTCTCATGGATCTCGGTCCATCCAGCATTCTTCCGTTATCGTCGCGCTTCTACAGCCTCCAAACGCGAGCTACTCCGTCGCAAATTTCCTCCATTTAACTTTTGTTCAATTATAGCAAAGCGACGAGGTGCGAGATGGGTTGGCGGGGGGGGGGGGGGTGCGCAACTGGGACGTTCGAATATTCTAATGTGTCTGGCCAAGTTGCCTACAGAGATGTTGAACGGTCTACTCGGTGGCGCGTTTTAAATTCACTCTGTCGGATGCACGTTCACGAGGGAGTTTGCATCACGTTCCCGTATACGTTCAATGGGATTTATACCGGGGCTAGTGGCACACTCCTAGGGGAATCGATGCAACTTAGAGGCGTTTGTATAACGTGCTTAACTGTCCTGAGTATCCTGCCGATTGTTATTATCAATTATTATCAGTTATTATCAATCAATTGTTATTTATTCTTCGATTGTTCACTAATTTTTATGTCCTTTCGAAAAGTTGTTGCTTCTTCGTACGTTTCACTTGTGAATTATTTCTGTCGTAAATAAATTATTTCGACCTCAATTATTCGAGACTATTGAATTTCTAATGACACATAATAAAAATACAATTAACGAAAATAAATGAAAGTAATAAAAAATAATAAAAATAATAATCGATTGTTCACTCATTTTTATTTTCTTTTCAAAAGTTGTTGCTTCTTTGTACGTTTCACTTGTGAATTATTTCTGTCGATGCGAAAAAAAATTATTTCGACCTCAATTATTCGAGACTATTGAATTTCTAATGACAAATAATAAAAATACAATTAAAGAAAATAAATGAAAGTAATAAAAAATAATAAAAACGAAGAATAAAAAATCAACAAAAAAAATAATATCCTCGATCAGTAGAATCCCCGAAAAGTCTTTATCACTTGATATCGTTTTTAATTACGTTTATTAATTACGTAATTAAAATTAAATCGTTTTAATTAGGTAAAAAAAATTAATCGTTTATTAATTACGCACCTCGAAACTATTTTTCCAGAATTCAGCTTTCAACCCCATCTCATCATGCCCTAAATTTTTTCAACACCGTCAATTACAAACATACTTTTTTCTCGTCGGATTTTCTTCAAGCGTAGAGACTTTACGTTTCGCTTTCATTTTTTGGCAGCCATTTTTCGTTTACGCGGGAAGCTCAGTCACGACGGACGGATGGAGACGAGGGCCTCCCAGTGGCCGGAGAACCGTAAAACGTTCGGGATGAAAAGTCTCGGGTGTATAATCTCGATTTCAGTTGGGACTTTTCGTTGCCGGCTTAAGCTCGACACGGTGCGACCGCAACGTCGCTTTATGAGGACAGTGTGCGTGCATTTCCTGATTGTACATGTGCTTCCATCATCCGTCGTCCGCCACCAGCAGAATTTCCCTTCGAGCAAACCCCAGCCGTCCTTTGCCACCATCTCTCTCTCATGCTATGAAAATTCCATAGGCACGCGGTTCAACAACGTACACTCGAATCACCGAGCGAATATAACCCAATCCCCTGTCGAGCTGTCCCGTGCGACCTCTGACGTATAGAAATTTCGCAACGCGTTTCTCACGTGATACCATGCACCCTCTGATACGTTATCATCCATGTGAGACACTGAACACGTCCGGCGGGACAGCTGTCCTCTGGGGAAAAAGGGGTTTGCAGAAGGAAGATCTTAATGAGTGGAGGGTCAAAGGAGGCTGGTGGAGGGCTAGAACAATTAGGATAATCTGGTCTAGGAGTACCCACTTAAGATTCAAAATTTTCTAAAAAAATAAATATTAAGTCTAGGAAATCAAATAGGCATTTATTACGTTTGCAATTTAAACATTTTTCATAAAGTAACATAAAAAAAAATTAAAAAATATTATTAAAAATAACAAAAATAATCAGAAATTGGAATTGCGCACTCTTGAGAGTACTATTGGATAAGAGTGCCGGTCAGTGCCATCTCTTGGCAGTGACCAAAATTACGCTCGGTGCATGTGTCAGACATCGTCTTTAAAAATTTTACAGTTTTCTTTCATTTTTACTAAATAATTGCTTTTTTGTTTCAAATATACTTTCGGAATGGTAAAAATATTTAGCAAAATTGAGCAAAAGTCTTTAAACTTACGTAATTTCTGCGTTTTCTGACGGATTGGATTATTTTTTCGCCCAGCGAAGCTAAATGCAGGTTACATCAAAATACGACTGAAGTTAGCCGCGCATCGTCAAAAACTTCACAGGTTTTGGTGATGCCTACTCCTAGACCAGGTTACCCTATGCGACGTGTAAGACCATTTGAAGTTGAGACTTACCACATAGGACGGGATTGGTCAATAAAGTGATCTCTAACCCCTTATTTTGCCACTTCGCCAATTAATGACACTTTCGACTGAGCTTTCTCAGGAATGGACAACTTTGAACCCAATATAATAGTACCACACCCTTCGTCTATGTATTCTACAAGGCTTGATACTCGATTTTTTCAAAAATACCCAACCGTTCGTGAGAAAAGTGAATTTGACGCGAGTTCGCCCGTGTCTACGTTTTCGAAAGTTTCGAATAATCCGGAAACCGTTGTGTTGGGAAAAGCACACAGAGGATCACGAAATTCCACACACGTCAACGAGAATGCCAGCTAGGAAAAAGCCCTTCTCCTATCTCCCGTCCTTTCACTACCTCACCTCTCCACCCTCCGTACGTCATCTCCCCTTGTGCGTCTTCCAAAATCTCCATGCAGCTTTCTACGGCGTATTTATACGCGTCGTATCGCTTACCCTCGCATTCTTTGAATTCGCCGAGTAAAGGGTTGCGATATGACAGACTTGACGGAAAGACAGGAAAGAGAGGGGCCGAGAGGGCTGGGGAGATTTGCTATTCCGCACAGACACACACACACACTTACTGCATCTCCATTATTGCTTACTGCCTGTAAATCCCTACCGTCGACTCTTCGTATCTCTTGAATGAGAAATCCTTACCGACTCATTATTAAGAAATGAGACTCGGTGCTCGAATGGCCAGTTTGAAAAAATTGACAATTTTCCAAAAAAAAAAACGTTCCCTTACGATCGAGCTGAAATTTTGACCTGAAACGCAGACCTTCCTTTTAATATTCTCAGAGAACTTCTGAAAGGATTTTTTGTTAGTAGCTGTAGTTTTTGAGACATCAAATTTTGAAAGTTATTTATTTCACTGGGTTTCCTCTGTTATACATAAGGTCAAACGAGCCCAAGATGAATCCAAATAGAGTCGAAAAATTAAATAAAGCCAAAGAGACATAAACTAATCGAAATAACCAAAGTAGACCCATATGAACCCATACGAACCCAAACAAACCAAAGCAGACCTAAACAAATCGTAACAAATCAAAGCAGACCCAATCAAACCTAAACAAACCAACACAAACTAAAACAAATTCAAAAATATCCACAGAAAACCAAACAGTCCTGAACAAATCCAAAAAACGTAAGGCAGCCCCAAACAAACCCACATAGAAGCTTCATTGTCGCCCTATGATCTTTTAAAATCGAATCTTTTAAATCTTCAAAGTCTACGATCTTTTTTGCTTGTCAAGTAGTTACTTTTTAAATTTTGCCAAACCAAAAATAAATAATGATTGACCGGTTTTTTTTTTCTTCGTCAATTTCATTTCGCAATTATCCAAAGACGCGGAATTTTTATTGAAAGCCGAATGTACCGAAGCAATTTTACGCGGACATACACTTCGCCATTTCGATATGAGAAAATGGCGGAGACGCTGATTCCGGTCTCTAGGCAAAATGGAATAACCATAGTAGAACGAGGGTCTGCCGGTACTCATAGCGAATAATATTAAACGCATGCATATACGTATACGAGCGTTCGCACGAGGCAGCCACAAAGGCAATATTAATTTGTATACGCTCAAACATCACGAGCGCACACTCTGGGCGATATGTTCCGAGTGAAATTCAATGCATTGTGGAGCGCATATAGGGTGACTCATAACTGCATCAATGTGATACATTTTTTATTCTTTCAAAACATCATAAGACGAAAACTACCGACGTTATTCTCTGCCGAGTTCATAATCATTCGTAGTGAGTCCTCGTTAGTAAAACGCTCTTTTCCAGAATGTCGTGCGACAAAAATTGACGAAGATATTCCCCGATGAGCTGAATGCTGAGCTTGCAATGAGACAGCAGTTATTTTTGAGCAGTTTTCTTCTTTTGAAACATGAAATAATCTCTAAAATTACACGTTTTGAATTATTATTTCATAATCGAACAAACAAAAGTTCGTGCGAGAATCTGTCATACTATTAATAGCTCAGCGTTGAGCTCAGCATGGAATATCATCGCCAATTTTCGTCCTGTAACATGCTGAAAAAAATTTTTCACTCTCACGTACTGACTCTATACTATTATTGCATATTAATGAAAAAAGCAAGACCATGTACAAACAATTGCTATGCTATTGCAAGCTCAGCGCGGAATATCTCTGTCAATTTTGATCGGAGGAGGCTCCGGAAGAGCTCGTTTTGCTCGTAATAATACGCTCCGTATAATGACCTAGAGAATCCACCTAAGTAATTGTGGGTCACCCTATACACACAGAAACACATTTATGGGCACACAGAGCTTGCGGTATTTCAGGACTGGTGGTCAGAAGCACGTGCATCAAAGCGAAACTAGCATTAATTAGTGCGGAACAATTTATGTGGTTGTGTACTTCACCTGTGTGCCACTTCCACGGATATAGAAAAATGATATTCTGAATATGTCGTTACTCATGGGTCGAGTTACGTCCAGTCCTGCTTTCGCACTTTTCTCTCCAGGTAAATCCAACTCGTAGATGCGATGCAAAATCCCGAAGATCTTGGATCGACCTTGGTCCAATTAAGTCCCCGTTTGTTACGAAGTAACTTTGAGGCCACGAGAGCCGACGCAACGTTTACTTCCGGGACATTTTTGTAATTTTCTCGGTTATAGAACTGTCCTCGTTATCCAATGTCTCCAGAGTGATCTCACGGGTGTATTGCGTCCCATTAATAGAGTAGGTACTTATGCAGATGGTGCAGATGGTGCAGTGGATCTACCCACGAGTCCTTGGCTTACGTAGTATACCCGCAACTGCTCCGCACACCAGATCAGGTCGGGGATGCTCCTCGCACCGTCAGCGAGTTCGAACCGAGTCGTTTCGTACACCATGAAGTGCGTCTTGCCACCTACCCCTCTCTTCCTCCCAGACTAACCTGCACTCTCCAATACTTGATATTGTACGTTAATTTACCGCTGCAATAATTCCGCTACTCTTGTTACGGCTCGTTTACCTCGGGCCTGAAGATCCGCAAAGCCCTTGCCATTTGATCCCGAATCCTGCGCTTCCGAGCTTTCCTAATGCATCTGCGCAACGGAAGTCATCCGTTAGGTGTGCCGGAATGAAACTTCGATTTTCCAACAGATGTGCGCTCCTCGTAAAGCAACCACTTGATTTAATTAACAGCTCTCAGGCTTTGCAGCATTGACGGCCTACGCTCTTGTCGTGTGACAATTAGTGAATCGCGCTAGTAATAATTAACGATAAACATTTATTAACAATAAATAAATATAATTATATAGTATTAATAATTATAATACTCATAATAATATCATTATATATATATATATATATATATATATATATATATATATATATATATTGTAATACTAAATATATTGATTAATAAATTATAGTGACATTACATTTTTATAAATAATATACAATCCTTTTATCGTATATAATTATTGTGTTAATTATTCATATTTTTTATTAAATTAATATGATTTTTTGTTTTAGTATTTGGGCGTTTCAGAAATGGAGTGTTTTTTTAGTATTTTTAGTACTTGTACTATTTATCATTTTTTGTTGTATTTTTAATATTTGTAGTATTTTTTTAAGTATACTCAGGGTATTTAGATTTGTTATTATTTTTTTGATGTCATTATGTAACCTTCACATTTCAGTGTTCGGTGAAAATTTATTGTTAAATGCAGAGTCGGAATTGACAATCGAATTTTTTCTCTTTCTATTGGCAGAATTCTAAAGCGATTTATTTTGCGATGAAAGCCAGAACATTCTCCACAAAACATTCTCCACATTTCTTATCGGTTATGAAAAAGAATAAAGATCACTAAAAAAAATATGTGCTTTTTTATTTTCCGCATAAACTATTACATTTTTTGTACCCTATAAATAAAAAATATAAAACATTTTTTAATTAATCCTCTTTTTAATCGACGCTTATAACAAAAATCGACTTCGCCTTGATGGGATCGGACAATTTCACTGGCGATTTTTTAATATCTCGTTTTTCCAGTTCTATCGGGTTCTTTAGGGTCGATAAAAATGCGTGCGATTTTTTCGACGCCTCCGCCTCGTTCCCGGTGATGAAATTATTCAAATGAATGATCGCGATGTTGCGTAACTCCGGGACGCTCGTCGATGAATTCAAAATACGAAAGAGAGGAGAGAAAGGAAATAAAAAGTCTCGAATTCCCCGGTGAATATTTCCAGGTGATTGGTCGAGGGAGCGGGGGAGGGGGTGATAACGAAAGGGCGGAAAGAATAAAAAAATGGGACGGGAGGGGAAGAATAAGGAAAATGTCGATATGAAAATTCTATGTTGCTGGGAAGAGCCAGTACTTCGTTGGGTGGCCCGTTGGGGGAACGAAGCGAATGCGAATTGAAAACCGAAAAAGAGAACGCCAAGAAGGGAGAGTGCGAGGCGGATGAGTATTTGAATAATTCAATCGGCTCGTGAGGCGGTCGCGTGGGCGTTAAATAAAATAACGCGCCGAAACCCGAAGTCAGTGGATGCTGAAAACACTCATGTGCGCCCGCGAACTCCACCATAAAACAAAAAAAAAACAAAAAAATGTTTTTTTTAACTGCTTGTTGATCGAATTAAGCATTGATAAAATTATATAAAAAATATATATGTATATATATTTATATCTTCCTTAATTTATATAACTGTTTTTTACTTTACTTTTAAACTATTAGATAAGTTTATCTTCATGAAATTTTTGTGCCAAGGGTGAATAATATTTTTCCAACAGTTTTGCCTTTTTTGGTTATTTCAGTTATATTATTATTTTGTTATTAATTTTATTAAACTTTATCTTCATTTTTTAAATATTTTTTATCTTTTTTTTTTAAATATATGTATATATATATATATTTTTTTTTTAATAAATATTTTAATATTAAAAATATATATTTTTCTTTTCTTTTAATATTTTTATTTGATTTTGTTAACATTTTTGTTGTTGTCTAGAATTGGCCAAAAGTTTTGTTCTACGGAATAATAAAATGTATCATCATCTCTCTCACTTTGTGAATGTGTAATATAACCCGAGCAAAATCCCCGGATTCGTATCCAGCAAAGCAGCACGCACAAATACCGCAAAAACGACATGGCTTCCTAGGCTCTATGGACCGGCTTCGTCATTAACTACGAGCCAGCACTAGGCCAATAGCAAACGTCCATGCGCAGCTGTATCGTCGCAACAGTAAGCTTGCCACTGATAATCCTTTGATATCCCCCAACGAATAAATTTGTCCCACACTCGACAAAAACAGAAGCGTGTGCTCGTCGCGATACCGCCCATTCTTCATCACCTAATTGGAGAACGCAAATGCATATGCTTCTCGATCGTTAATTGAGCAACTGTTGCATACCTTTGTCAATTTCATCACGAAAATCAACCCAATATCTTGATCAACTTCATTTAGGGACTTTTCATCTTAATGAACCTTAATTAATTTGATTATATATCGTATCAGATAAAAATTGTTGTCGATGGAAAAGGATCGAAAATAAATAAGAAAAAATAATATTAATTCAACAAGAAATAAACTACGTTTTTTTTTTCAAAGAAAAAAGAATTCTTTGAAGGAATAATAAAATGTTGCATTAAAATAAATTTGAGGAAAGTATAATTTTATTTTTGAAAAACTCGAATTTCTTTTCTAAAAAAATAGAAAATTTTTGTCTTCGTGTTTTTTCATTTTATTTTCATAAGGGCCTTCACTTTAATCAACCTCAATTAATTTGATTATATCTCGTATCAGACAAAAATTGTTGTCGATGGAAAAGGAGCGAAAATAAATTTAAAAAAAATAATATTAATTCACTCAAAAATTAATGACGGATTTTCTTGAAGAAAAAAGTTCTTTGAAGGACATTTTATTAAATGTTTTTATGTTTTGGTTGCCACGAGATAGAAAATGATAAAGGGTTCATTAAAATAAATTTGAGAAAAGTATAATTTTATTTTTAAAAAACTCGATTTCATTATCTAAAAAGAAAAGAAAATTTGTGTCTTCATGTTTTTTCATTTTATTTTTTCGGCTTTATAACTATTTTTTTTATAGATTAAGCTTTCTATCGAACGGAGCTTCGTCTTTAATTTAAGATGCTTTAATCACGAAACGATTTTATTTTTCTTTTTTTTATATACAAATTTTGTTGTTTTTTTTTCTCACTAGCAACTGTGATTGTTTTTCAAATTTCTCAATATCACAACTTGTCAAGTCGAAAAACACGAAATCATGGTGAACTTAGAAAGTTTGAATCCGTGCCAATTAATTAGTTCGAATCTCGAGGTAATTAGAGATTCGGCAACTCGAAAGTCCGAATCTAAACTGGAAGATTCGAGACTCGACTCGTTATCGCGTTACGTCGATGTTTACTCGGAGATGCCTTATCTATACAGTCTCTGAAAGCGGTTAACCTCCTATATTCGGTAAAATTCTATCCTTAAACCGCGACGAACGGTTAGACCTTCGAGTAGTTGGAGGGCGACGTAGTCGTTCGGGGAAACGAGAAATCGCTTAATTGGACCTGGCAGAGGCGGAAATCGAATATTCTATTGGTTTGCACTGCCAAGATTTCCATTTCTCGAAAAGCGAGATAAGCGGCGCGATTGAACCCGTACTCAATACTCCAAAATGGCGGACGACCATTCAAACTTCACGAGACCAGAGACGACCTAATCTCCATCTCTCTTTCTCTCTCGCTCTCTTCCCCTTAATATCGAATCTTTGTATTCCAATTTGCTGTTTTATTTCATTGCTACATACCCTTCAATTTTTATATTTCATTTTCCATTTCGTCCCCTGTTGGATTACTATATTACGTTTTTTACCGAATTTTTTTTTTTGTGAAATGATTTTACTGTTAATCAATTTTCAACAATTTTATTTGACGAAAAAATTAAAGTTTTTTTATTCTACAATTTTTTTTATTACAAAAATGATTTTTTTTATACTATATTCGTAATTTTTTTTATACTCTATTAATTGTTATACATTTTTATTTGTCAATATCAATTTTCCAATTTTATTAAACTTTTGATTGAATATAATTGTTTATTTTAATTAATCGACGATTTCATTGTATTGACAATTTCATATGATTTCATTTAATTTTTTATTAATAACATTGCTAATCTAATTTAATTGTAAATTCCATTAACTTCTACTTTTAACAATAACATTATGTTTTTATAAAACTTTCATTTACTTAATTTTTGAATGTATTCGACTTGTAATTAAATCTTATTTTTTTTAACATTATTTTTCATACGACCATTTTTTTATAACTGCCTTTTTTTACTTATGAATAATACATTCTTCAGAGTAATAGTCTTCCTGTACTTACCAATATTTTTTTATTACTAAATTTTTTTATTTAATGCAGGTGATGGTACTGAATCTCTGGAACCGAATATTTTTTATAAGTTCTCTGGTGAACACGAAATTTCCGGAACAGGAAATAGAAAATTGAAACGAAAGTAGATAAACAACGATCTTGTCAGCCGGAAGTTGAAGATTTTCTAATATTATTATTCAATACCTACTATGGCAGACGTTCAACCCCAAATTTCACGTTTTTCGACATTGATGAATTTCCTTTACCCTCGGCAAATTTAAATATCACCCTTATCGTGTGTCCAAGGAATTATTGTTATTTTATTGAAAGAGGATAATTTATTTAATTATTTAAATTTTAAAAAATATGAAAACGAAATCAAATTTCTTTGAATGAAATCCGAATTTTCTTGAAATTGTATTTCAAAATTCTCTTCTAACGAAAAAAAATATGCTCTTCAAATAAAAAAAAATAAAAAATCATAACGTATAATACATCACCAAAAGTATGAAAAAAATCGTCCGCTCCTCCCCTGCTGCTATATTTTTCTCCATCGCCACTCCAAAAATTCCTATAAATCGATCGTTCTCCAAAAAAAAAACAATTCAAAAGTTCATCAAAAAACAAAATGATTTAACTTTAACTGACCTTGGCGATTTCAGTTAACAAAAATGGTAGTTTCCCAGCTAAGACCCCATAATAAATTAGATTTTTAAAAATAAATAAAAGATAACAAAAAAAACTTCGCGATGTTAACTCTAGACTGAAGAAATGAGAGAAGGGTGGAAATTTAACGTGGAAATAAAACAGGGTTTCAGCCACTCCCCAAAAGAATTACGAGAACGAAGAATTATTTTATCTTTGCGTATAGGTATAAGAGAGGCAAACAGGGATATTAAGAATGAAGGGGTGTGTTTGTATGAATGAAGCGGGAATCATCTTCTTCGAGGAGACGAAACCGCGTTCAAAGCCCCCCCACCCCTTCTCCATTTCCAGCAGAAGCATCGTTTCGGATTCCAGCCAATCACTTGTAAAAGTCGAACTTCCGGGGTTAACGGGGCGACTGGCGAGCCGTGTCGTTTTACCTCGGACCACTTCTTCGTTCCGGCCGAATCGATCCTCTCGTAAACTCTGTCCGTTTCTCTCCTCTGTTTGTTCACTGCTGTGACTCTCTGACCTTCTTTCGATTTCTCTATTATTGTTAAAAACTTTGATTGTTGCTTGCGCAATTATTTATCATTTGCGTTATCATTATTTATACTGTTGTGTTATTTTGTCATTAATATTATTAAATTAATTTTCAATTTTAAGTTGAATCAATTTTCGATTATTGTAATTAAATTTTTCATTTTTATTCGTAATAATATGTTATTATAGTTTTTGGTTATGATAGTATGTTGTTATTGGTTGATTACTGTATTATTTCATTGTTATTGATATCTGAATAATAATAATAATAACAATAACAATAATATATATATTAAACAGAATTTATTAATTATATATAATAATAATTTTTTTTTATTAAATTATTTGAATTTAATTTCAAATAATTTAATAAAAAAAAATATTATTATTATGATATATAATAATTAATAATAATAAATATATAATATAATATAATAATATAATAATATAAATTTTAAAATAAAATAATAATAATAAATTATTATTATTATGATATATAATAATAATAATAATAATTAACTATCCCTGATATATCTACCTAAATGGATATTTATGAATTTCAATTGTGGTAAATTCATTGTTTTTGAAACACTATCGAATTAAATCAAATTTCTCTTCCTCCTCTCCCCCCCCCTCTATTTCTCACCGTGCTCTGTCTGGCTGTGAACTCTCAACTTTTGACCCCCGTCGCAGTAACGTTTATGACTCTCGACCTCGTTCGAACCGCGTCGCACGTCGGGTGAGTTTTCGAAATTATTATACACTCACGAGGCTTTTCCGTCGACGTAACCTATCAAGTCCGATCAGCCGGCGGACGACAGTCGAGAGGACGCTCTTACCCTAGACAAGAGGGAGAGAGGGAGGGGCGGGGTGGGGAGTTAAAGGGGTGGAAATGTGGAATATAAAAGATTCGGTTGAGTTTTATGGCCATTTTGTCCTCGCTGGTGTAGACTCTTTTAACCCTATTTGACGTTCCTGTCATGCGGTCCATTCCGCCACGCTTTTATTGGCAGACGTCCCAAATATTCCGGACTGGTCCTTCAACGCTCGCGTCAAACCGCGACTCCTCGAAATTATTACATGATTCGTCGAGAAATTTTGGGAATTCGCAACGAGGTTTTTTGAGGAGCAAAAAATAGTCAAATTTGAGATTTGAATATATCGATGTATCGAAATATTTTGGAGAATAGGATCATACTTCAAAAATATAAAAAATCAACGCAATATATTTTTATACATTAAGAAAAGAATTCTACAATAAAAAAATCAACGTTTGAGAACGTTTTGGACAATGATGAAAACTGTACGAATAAAAAATCGACGGGTAGAAGCGTTTTGAAAAATATCAATAATTCGCAAACCAGAAATTGGACGTGTTGGAACATTTTGAAAAATAATAGTTCGTGAATTAAAATCATCGCAACGTCGTAAAAATCCTATAACCGAAAGAACAACACTTCGAAATATTTTGCAATATTATGAAAAGTCGAAAATCAATTAAACGAAGTATTTAAAAAAAAAAAAAAACGTGAATAGAAAATTGAATTACAACTTTAGGTGCGTTTCAATGAAACCTCAGTATTGCAGAAACTTCAAAAGCACAAGATTGAACAAAATCTAAATATATTCATGTACCACAATTCCATCAAGAAAACTACCGAACCCCAATTTTTCTAGAATGTGTTAATATCAATTTATTAATATCGAATCGAGTAATACCTCTATAAATAAAAAGCCAAAAACTTTTGGCTTTTCAATTATTTCGTTCAAATCAGGTCGTTTGGTAAAAAAAAACTTTTTTTTTCAGTTTCCCTGTGACCACGAAAGTTTTGGGTAGTTTCCCTGTGCCCTCCTGCAGGTACAGTACAGTACGGAATATATATGCTTAAGGGTGCCAATAATTGAGTGCTTCACCCTATCATATTTCACTCCAACCACGTTATTCACGTTTTTCGTTATCCATTCAAAATTCGATACGACCTTTATGGATGAGCTCATACAAGACAGGTGGTCGAAGAACGTCTTCGTACGTGCAAACGACAATGGCATGCACGCTTTTTGCACTTTGCCACTTATTGAGATGCGGAAAGCGTTCATGTGAGCTCTTTTCGAGAAAAATCTTTACCCCCTCTCCGACCCCTCCCCTCTCCAACCAATCGTCTTATCCGCATGCTGGAAAGAATCTCGTGCAAAACCACCCTTATTTTTCTTCACCACCCTATTCTTTTCTTCGTTTTGTTTCCTTCTCTCTCTCTCTCTCTCTCTCTCTCTCTCATTTTCTCCGTCTCTCTCGCAAAAGGCTTTTACAGGACGTTTTCGTATTGTGCACATCGCGTGAGTATCGCCGCTCTTTTCGCCCCCGGCGTGTGCTCTTTTTCTTTCCTTCCCTTTCGTAAATCCTCGTCCACGCAGGCTGCAATGAGGTAGCGCAGTGCGGAAAAATAATTCCGAGGAGCGAAGGATCAGCAGGTAAATTCAGAGGTTGAGTTTGTTTGGCTCGTAATTGGGTTTAGGTGAAAGTCCGATACTGGGTTCGGTGACCGGTGGATGGTGAGAGTTTGAAGTTCGTTCAAATCTGGACGTTTGATAAAAACGAAATTTTTTTTTCAGTTTCCCTGTGACCACGAAAGTTTTGGGTAGTTTCCCTGTGCCCTCCTGCAGGTACAATACAGTCCAGAATATATATTTTTTTCCTGAAACAATATTGATTTATTCATCAATATCTATTTCGTCCCTTTCGGAGTACTCACCCTCAGATATAATAGACTCGTGGCAGCGCTTTTTCCAATCCTCGAAGCACTTCTGGAACACGATTTTGGTATGTCCTCGAGCTCTTCCAGTTTTGCGCTCTTTATCTTCTCAACCGTCGAGAAACTGTGTCTTTTCGTGGATCTTTTTAGTTTTCGGAATAGAAAAACAATCACGAATGAGGAGCGATGCGTGACCATGTGCGTTATCGTTTACGATAGCAAAACAATCACCTAGCACATGAAGCCACACGTTTGACTCCTTGTATGTATAAAAAAACAAACTTGACACGCAAAATGGCTGATAACGTCAACATACGTAGGAGACACGTAGGAATGGTCAGACGAGTCCCATTGTTCGGACATTAGTTGAAACGTGTCCCTATATTAGCAATAAACATGAAAAGTAACGAAATAAATTACTAATAACGATAATAAATGAATAGATAAAAATAATAACATGCCCAAACATTGGGACACGAAAGTGTTCGAAAACAGGGTCAAAACAATAATTGCTGTCCGAAAACTGGTACGATTCGCTATTATACAACATTTTAATATAAATAACTAGCTGACCCAGCGAACTTTGTACTGCCTGACAGTCAATAAATCTCGTGTTAAAGTATTAATAAACCCAAACAAACAAACTTTAATTAATAGAAAATAAACTAAAATTACCACAAAACACACAAACTTTAATTAACACAAAATAAACTAAAATTACCACAAAACACACAAACTTTAATTAACACAAAATAAACTAAAATTAATATAAAACACACAAACTTTAATTAACACAAAATAAACTAAAATTAATACAAAACACACAAACTTTAATTAACACAAAATAAACTAAAATTAATACAAAACACACAAACTTTAATTAACACAAAATAAACTAAAATTAACACAAAACACACAAACTTTAATTAACACAAAATAAACTAAAATTAACACAAAAC